>JBAMJV010002427.1:0-225175 GCA_037951105.1 Echinarachnius parma
TGAGTGCCATTTATTACGCAAAAGATACAAAAGACTTAGTAATTTTGTTCACATTGTATAAAAAGTGATGAATGTTTGATAAAAATGTGTATATTTTTGTGATCTAGTAATTTGTCTACTAATTAAGGTGTGAAAATTTCATGTTATATGGCCGAGTAAGGAGCGAAAATGCAAAATTATATTCGCTAGCTCATTGCACTGACTTTGTTCAGGCGTAGATACGGGGTGGGGGGAGGCACGGGGGTCACGTGCCCCCCAATCGTTTGGCAAAAAAAAAAAAAAAAATGTCGAACGACCCGAAATTAAGCCAAATGTGTCGTTATACATTTGAAAGTCTGTCTCGGGTATGCACCAAATCGCACAATTTAAAGCCAAACATTTACAAAAGCTCCCTACAGTGGGAGGGGGACACACCCTCCCATACCCTCCCCCACTTGGTCGCTTCGCTCCCTCACAATGCCCCTCCCACTTTTGCCCCCTTCTTGAAAATGATCCTTCTCGTACATTAAGCGCACCATTTACGATCTACCTAACCAGACAATGTACGCCAGAAACAACAGTTCCACCAGGAGATACACATGGGATCAACAGCGTGAGTTTGAGTGTGTCCACGGGCGTATGATCCAGGGGGATAGGGGATATCTCCCCCACTTTTTGATGGGGGGGGGGGGGTGGCCTGTACAAGTACAAACAATCCCCACTTTTTTCGAAGTTAAATCTTTTTAAAATCTTACAAAATGCACAATAACAATAATAATGATAAGGACAATAATGACCATACTTCTAAAGTGATATTTTAAACACCAATTTCGAAAATTTCTCAACGTGGGAGGGGGTAAACCCCTCCCCAAATAAGTATAGACATGCACGGACGATGTGAGCGTATTTCAGTCTGGTATTTGTGTAGGTTCGATTGTGTTTGCATACTATATAGCGGTCTAATCATGAGGGAGATGATTTAAGTCATGATTTCTTTAATTTAATCAAGGTATGCACCAGATTGCATTATTTAGAGTGAACATTTGCAAAAGCTCCCTAACATGAGAGGGGGGACATCCCCCTCCCACACCCTTCCCCCCCCCCCCCCCCTCCCTTCGTGCCCTCGGACTTGGTCGCTCCGCTCCCTCGCATTGTGCCCCCCAATCCGTTGACCCTCGCTACGCCACTGTTCACAGTTATAACGTTCCAGTGGATAATTAATCTAAACACTTCACCCACACAAGTGTTATATAGTAAGTTTGTGGATTCGGACCAGATTCGGACAAGCCTTGAATAAAAAAATTAAAAAAAGTAACGAAGCGGCGACCGGCGACGCAACAACGTAGGCCTATTATACGTCACAGTCACAGTCACGCGTTGCCGAATCGGGTAAAATCACGGAGAGGGCCGGGGACAATCCAATGCCCCGGCCCCGCCCCCCCCCCCCCCCCCCCACTCAGTATTATTTAGGGTACGTGTATGCTCGTCCCCTCCCGTTGAAAGCACCCCCCCCCCCCCCCTATCTCAGGACTGCGCCAAACCCAGGGTGAAATTCCCATTGACCATGCATGTGATCGAAGAATTACCAGTTTAAAAAAATGGGTAATTACCAATTGAAATTGGTAATCATACGGAAAATGAAACAATTCGGACAAATTGAAACCAATGGGTACCCATTGAACCAATGGGTATACCCATTGAAACCACCCTTGTAAACTCCATCATAATGGCACGGTTACAATACCATGGTGACATGGTATATTGGCCCACGGTTCTGTACCATGGTATACCGTGGTTATACCATGGTATAACGGGAATTTCGTCCTGGGAAATGACTGAACCCACCCCCCCCCCCCCCCCTTCGCGGGCTTTTCGCCCCTGAGGCTTTCGATCCCTGCCTTGGAGACCCCCCTAAATCCGGAACACTGCTCAATGTACCACCCCCCCCCCCCCCCCCCCCCCCCCCCATCTCAGACTGTGAGCTAGCAGGAATTTCAGGAATTTGATCCCGGGATTTTATTCATTTTATTATGATTTTCAAATAATGTAAACAAAGATATTTTATAACCCCCTTTTTAAATTTCTCAGGAGTCCAAAGAGAGAGAGAGAGAAAAAAACATCCCCTTTTTTAAAAGAAAAGTCAAATACACCCCCCTTTAAAAAAAACAATTCTCGGGCCGGACTTTGACGCGCGAATTAAAGTACAGTAAGTACCTCCTTTATAGCTCGATTGCATAATCGAATCTCATGAACACCGGCAAAGGAACAAAGTTGTAGAAGACCCTCTTCTACTCTTTACTGTATTATGTTCCCGGTCGTGGTTAGTGTATAATTTTCTGCAATTGTTTCAGCGAATTCAGGTCGGAGTCATTTCCAAGGAGTATTCCAGTGAAACCAATACAACATGAATGTCAACAGACGATGTCTTCATTTGCCCTCTGTAACGCTTGTAGTAACAGTAACAGACAAGCTTACGTCAACAATATTGATGTGGGACTACACAGTCGTTGTGCGGGCTCAACTGGAGCAACAATGGATTACGAGCGTTATCTGAATGAGGTGTCTGCATCTCGTAAACCATCTCCGATTAGAAAACTTTGTGAGTATAAAAAGAAAGCTTCGTCTGTACACATCTGTTAAATAACATGAATTATCTCGGCAGCTCTGCTTATTCCTAACGTGATGGAATTAGAAGCAATGAAAAAGAGGTCATGGAATGGATGACGAGATTGCCGATTGGATCGGAGTGGTCGGCGACATCTAGTGCCCTCAATATCTGGCGCCTTGCTACCTGTATATTTACATGTCCAACATATCTTTTGCAGCTACAGTAGTTGATATGAAAAAATAGATTTAGTATTGTATTACAAATTTACCTTGACTGGAACTAGTTTTCATTAATGAGGTGTGGCATATCATGCATATTATGAAATATATTGTCCAAAATGCAAATCAAGAAACACATATTTTGCTGAAAAAGAAAAAACAAAACAACAACAATCAGGAGAAAATTCTGAGTGACACAATTAGTAGGATTCCATAGGTCAAAGACAAAGGCGTTTGTAGAATATACTGAAGTCACACAACACTACATTGTAATGCTGCGCTATACGGGAACAATGTGGGACAGTACAAAAAAAGTTTGTCAAAATTTCACACAAAATTCTTATCTTAAATTCAACAAAATCAATCATGACTGGCCCTAAAAATGATACAAGTGTTATATGAACTTACCAAAATGGTTCAAATTATTCTTCAAATGTCGAAAAAAATGGAAAATCTGCAGTTTTGGAAAATAAAAAGACTGAGAAAATCTCAGTCGTGATCCCTCTCGAAAGTGTTGCTGCTATCTGGATGACTGTCATGTATTTCCCGCAAGCTTCCCACACCACACGTGTTACCGTATCCGAATTCTGACACGGCGTATCCGAATTCTGATACGGCGTATCCGAAATCAGATACGGCGGGCATGCTTGCAGATCGCGAGTTGGCTTGTTTTGGACAATAATAAGCGGCCTCCGCATGTTGCGGGCGGGCTTTCTTTGTTTACAATGGGGACATCGAGCAGGAAGAGAAAGAAATGGAACTTATATGACGATTTTTGTAAGTATGACTTATCATTTTGAAAATGAAATTTTTTACAATAAATCATAAAATCAGCTTCAATCTAAGTATGCAATTTTTTACTTTAGATATGCTGTTCTTTTCTCTCTGTTTGTAGTTCAAATTGTGTCCCGTAGATTTTTACCACTGTGAGCAGTAAATGGTCCTATCAGGACCATTTACAATACATTGTAGATGTGACTGAAGTGGCCTTTGGCTTTAGGCTTTAGAAGTCGGAATTACTTTGAAGTTTTCTGAATACTATCTAACCTCACCAGGTGCTGTGCGAACTTAAGCACAGCGCCTGGCTTACTTCAGTGTGTTTACCGTGAGTATCACGTTGAGATGCAGTATCCAAAATCGGATACGGTGCACATGCTTGCAGATCGCGAGTCCGCTTGTGTTGGGCAATAATAAGCGGTCTCCGCACGTTGCGGGCGTGCTTTCTTTATTTACGGTGGAAAATCGAGCAGCAAGGGAAACAAATGGAACTGAAATAATGGTTTTTGTAAGTATAATTCATCCTTTTTTAAAGTGAAATTTTGTACAATAAATTATAAAATCATTTTCAATCTAGATATGGATTTGGTGGCTTTAGATATAGGCTGTTATTTTTTCTATGTTCGTAGTTCAAAGTGTGTCCATTAGAATTTGCCACTGTGTGGAGTAAATTTGCATCTAGGCTTTATACAACCCAACTGGTTCCTGTAAGCAGCAGGAAAGTTCTTTCTACCATTAAAGCATGGTAGTTAAGTTTTCAATTATATTACTCACCAGTTCATCCATTAAATTAAGTACAATGTATTGCAATAACTTTTTCATTAAAGCATTTTGCTTTCTTTCCATTCATCTCTGCAGCTGAAATGTTGGTAAAAGGCCCACCGACTCTGATATCACTAGCCTCTGGACAACCCAACGTTGATCTTTTTCCTTTTGAAAATGCAACTATCAAACTCAAGTAAGTTATTGAATTACATTGTAAGTACAAGCTCTGCAACTATATTTGCCAGCAAACTTGTTTTGGGTACACTCCAAGTCAATTAAAGTCTTTCACATTACTTCAGGCACATCACATGATGCCTGTGTTCCTTTTAATTACTTTAGGCTATACACCTCTATTACTTAGCAGTTCTAAGTTCTTTTCAAAGCTTATAAATTGTAAAGATCCATCTTTCAAATAATCAAATTTTCTATACTAGTAAACAAAACAAAAATATGATCATCACCAGGTAGGCATTATTAAAACCCATTTATAAGAAAAATTGTATCACTATTTGGACGGTCCTACTAATTAGCACGAACAAGTGCAAAGTACTGCGAACAAGCGCGAATAAGCCATCGATATAAAAATACATATCGGTTATTTGGGGTTTTAGTGTGAAGATGACTGTACATATCGATGGAATAAGCAGGAACAAATGTACTGCGAACAAGCACAAACAGGATTTCATACTGATTTCATAAATCCTGTTCGTGTTTGTTCGCAGTAAATAGGAATTGAGCACAGCAATTACTAATTACTGCGAATGGGAAATTTGTTCGCAGTAAATAGCTTGTTCACATTTCTTTGCGCTTGTTCGCAGTACTTCGCACTTGTTCGCGCTAATTAGTAGATTCAATATTTGATATGGTTATTTCTTTTCTGTTTACATTTATATGATTTATTATCCTTTTTTTTCTGAAGGGACGGAACCTTGTTGGAGATATCTGCAGCTGAGATGAAGGTAGCCTTGCAGTATGGACTTACCCCAGGGTAAGTATAGGCAGGGCTAGAACATTTTTCCCCAGTAGCCCGCTCGGGCAAGTAAAATTGAGACAAGTTTTGTCAATCTTTGGAGGCATAACAAAAAAACTGGATGACCCTTTTGAAGAAAACTGTACAAATATTTGGTTGCACAGACAGCAAATAAGATTGGACATTTATGAAGTGCTGTTGGCCTGTAGCTCATGATGATGTTGTTCTGGATAAATTCAAGTATTATCTGTGAGGATCATTGTCTTTGTGTACACAATGCCATACACAGTCAACCATTGTAATGTGACATTGTTTTTAACAAGGTAACCTATTTTATCCATGATATATCTATGTCCTATCCAGTGAGAAAAAAACAAAAACACATTGGGGCTAGAGGAAATTTAGCCTTGAAATGCCCAAAAAAGAGCCCTTGAAACAGATCCCAATAATATAGTAGTTGAATTGAATTGAATCCCATTATCATCCATCAATGTATTCCCCCACCCCCCCAAAAAAAAAGAAAAAAAAAAGAAGAAAAGAATGTCATTGGTTTTGATTTGTCTCTGCATCCTTGACAGATTAGCAGTATTGCAGAAATGGTTGATGGACTTGCAGCTTGATCTGCACAACCCACCAACCAGAGACAGAACGGATGGCAGCAAACTACAAGTAATCATCACTGCCGGCAGCCAGCATGGCATTAGCTTGGTAATCAAAGTTATTCTAGCTCTTAGTTCTTCAGGGCTGAGTTATGTCCTTGAACAAGTGAAACATCACTTTTCTAGTTGTTGGTTGTTGGCTAACCTTCCACCATATAATTCCCCCCTGGGTAAAGTACCTTTGATAATGATCCAATCCCAACCCTTCCCACACATCACTTATGTCCTTCTCATACACTTCAGACCATAAAACTACCCCAAAGACACATAATTTTAAATCATATTATTCGCTATTATTATTATTATTATACTAATGAAATACTAGTACATCTGTGTTAATGATGTACTAGATGTACTAGTATTTCATTACTATAATAATAATAATAATAGCGAATAATATGATTTAAAATTATCTAGCTATAACGGACTTTAAGCTTTAAATCATACAGGAAATGTGTATTAATTCAATTAATTTGATAAAAGCAAGATAATTTGATTTAGATTGATGATTTATAGGATCTAGTACATTTGCAGGAGTCAAATATAATTTTTGTACTTGAATTTTGATACAGACATGTGATGCCCTGATCTCACGAGGAGACAAGGTTCTAGCAGGGGTGCCCATTTACTCTGGAGCCTTAGCCATGGTAAGAAATCAGGTATAATGTTGATGATGATGATGATGATGATGATGATGATGATGATGATGATGATTATGATGATGAAGATGATGATGATGATGATGATGATGATGATGATGATGATGATGATGATGATGATGATGATGATGATGATGATGATGGATGATGGATGATGGATGATGATGGATGATGATGATGATGATGATGATGATGATGATGATGATGATGATGATGATGATGATGATGATGATGATGATGATGATGATGATGATGATGATGATGGATGATGGATGATGGATGATGGATGATGATGCTTATAAAATGCTGATAATAATAATCAAGAATATTAATTCTCTCTCAATCTGTCTCACACGCAGATGCAGCCTCTAGGGGCAGACATTGTCCCTGTGAATGTGGATGATCAAGGTCTGGACCCAGATCACTTGGAGCAGGTCCTGTCTCGCTGGGACCCAGAGGATGCAAAGAAGGAAGGGTAAGCATTCATTCTTAAGGGGGCCAGTCTGGTAAAAAAAAAAAATCTATCAATTTTTTTAATTTTCAGATCAAAAAAATCTGTGAAGTGTAAGCTTTCAGAATATACCTACTTTATGGGGTACAGATAATTATTTCTGTGCTTAATTAAGGTTTAATTAATTGGCGTTGACCCTAAAATACACCGAAAAGTGCTCCTTCCAAAATCAGAATTACATAATGTAGTCAAATGTGATGAATTTTATCTGTGTTAAAATATAGGTTTTACATTAACTTCCGTTTTACCAAAATTAAGGTTTTTTAGACCAAAAATGCTATAACTTGAAAAATATTCATCAGAATTACTTCAAAATTGGCAGTAACATTTGTTTTCATACAACAAACAATCCTATGATAGCTTTTGCACATACATACCTCACAAGCAAAATTATTAACAAAAATCATACGTATTTCTGTTTTTTCTTTGAAATATGCAAATTTTATGTAAATGATGGAAATTATACAAACGGTGTCATAGGATTGTTGTGCATACCATGTACTATCAGAATCACATAAAACTGCCTTGATATTGTAATCACAATTACAGAAGTAGCAAAAAGAACAAGCACTAAAATATTTGATGAATATTCATGTCCTTGAGAAATTTGCATATAATTTGCATAATTAATAAGATGATTACATTTCTCAAAAAGATTTAGATTCTCCATTGTCTCATCTTTCCAGAAATATATGGTTTATAGGAGTTTACTTAATTAAGTAATGATTTATTCAGAATTCTTTATCAACTTGCATTTCACTGTATTTTACCAGACTGGCCCCCTTAACCCATTAATAACCCAGGTTAATTGCCTTTACCATATATCCTACATTTCTCTAAACAGGGCAACATTTTCATGATAAAAAACTTGCATTGTACTTACATGTAAGTAAGTTGTAAGTACATGAAAGTCTACCATTTTAAATGGGAAATACTTGTATATTATAAAAAAAGGAATTTTGTTGATAAAGTAGTGTGAAGCTATACAATCTGAATAAAAGGAAATACAACAATTACAAAACACTGTGTAGAGTTAGTAAAAAAAAGAATGTTATGCAGAGAGCACTATTCACTCAACTCTACTGAAGGATTGGATGACTATCAAATCTCCTTTGTCTGATCAATCAAAGTAATTTTCTGTTGCCAATTTGTAAATAGCAGGTAAGAAGAAGGACGGTGCTTATTTTTTCCCCCTGTTTATTCCTAACCTCATTGATAGGTCAGATGTGCCTCGGTTGCTCTACACAGTGCCCAATGGTGACAACCCTACAGGCTCTTGTTTAACGCTGGAGAGACGTCACAGAATCTATGAGCTGGCCAGAAAATATGACTTGATCATCATGGAAGATGATGCCTACTATTTCCTTCAATTCGGCGAGGTTTGTTTGTTTGTTTTATTTTAACAAACATGGAATAAAATTCACTATCAGCTGTCTGGACGATTTTCAGCAAGTCCCTATATAAAACACAAAATTACAATAAAACAAATTGACAAATAACATACAGTCAAACCTGTCTTTTTAAATAGTGGCCTCATGTCAACAGCAACCTTCCTATAGTAGCAACCAAAACCATCTAATCTGTCTCGAGTTCAATTATTTTAGATTAGTTGCGCTCAGTAATCATCCATATAATTATTTGTTTTTATTATGTTTTGCTGGCTATTCGTAGTACCAGTGCCAAATAGGGGCATTATTTTCTGTTGAAATAGTACAAGATATTATATTAGCATAATCCAATCTTTATTCTTGCTTTGTGTTGTTCAGGAGAGATACCCAAGTTTCCTGTCGATGGACGTGGATGGGCGAGTGATACGCTTTGACTCATTTGCCAAGGTCATATCAGCTGGGTGAGTTTCAAACAAAAATACTCTAGTTTTTACCCGTTTCCTAAATACTACTGTCTTTCTTACAAAGTTACCACATGAGAATTAGCTTTCTAAAATTTTGATCAGAATGCAAATATTTACCTTTAAAAATGTTGGCTATTACGTACAGCCTTCTTCAGTGTTGTGACCCGACTTTGATCTTTGTGAGGTAGCGATCAATTATCTGGTCGTAGACATTCAGTAGCTTGTATCGCCCCCATCTCTGTTCAGTGTAAAACAATCGGAGAAGCATAGTGGTGTTTGCAGTGACGACTGAAGCGTAAATGGTTGCTATATCAAGCAATTTTGTTTGCCCTGTTTTCTCCAAGGCAATGTCATCAAGGCAATCCATGCCGTACTCGGGTCTAATAGTAGCGTGAAAGTTCTATTAGATGTGAGTACGGCAATAATGACTACTGATATTTCAGCTCCGATATGAACAGTTTTTGCAAGATATCAAGTACCTTTGTATCTTGGGGCACATACAAAAGTTTGATTTAATGTTTCTCATTTGTCAATGTTGTATCTCAATTTGTAATTTGCAGGCTTCGAATTGGAGTGGTGACTGGGCCACAGGCCCTGTTGAATCGTGTCATCCTTCACATGCAAGCTTCCATTCTACACACTGGTGTCTTTACTCAGGTGAACAGAGTAGGAGTTATATCAATAACCAAGCAAGACAAAAACAATAACAAGCATAAGGGGGATGTCCTTAACAAAATAAAGACCTACATGTACCGTAAATCTCCGTGTATAAGAAGCACTTTTTTAATATGAATATGAATATTTATGAGCACCAGTATACTGCTCAATAAATGTGCAATTTGTGTACTAACCACTATTTTTATGTGAGAAAATGATGTTGATGAATGCTACATTCAACATTAAGCAATTGTCATACCGTAGACCAGTGGTATAAGCATTCCCACAGCACTTCAGGGTCTTTAAACAAAAATACAGGGTGTCCACACAAAAAAACATTTTTTTTTGTTGTTTTTTTTTTTGCTGTGAAAGTTGGGGGTGCGTTTTATACATGAATGCGTCTTATACACGGAGATTTACGGTACATAAAGTGTACCCCCAATTATTTGCGTGTCCCCCCTCCGCCCAATCAGGTCTACCATGCTATGCCACTGTAGTAACCCATTTTGTACTGATTCTGGAAATACTTTGGCTGTGGTGTATGGAGATTACTTTATACCATGATCAAATAGACTTCAAGGGAATATAAATAATATAAGGCGATAGCCGTAATGTGTCTCACCCAATTGCGCGCATTCATGCAAATGAAGTTTGGTAGCAAACAGATGCAGGGTTGGAAAGTTATCAACCATTATAGAGTACAGAAGCCATGACGTCATAAAAACACTTTTTTCGAATGTTTTAATTTGAACTCCATTTTCCGTAAGAGCATCAATAATAATGTCCAAATAACGAATATCAATTGAATATGTTACGTATTGGCTGAGATATGCCCATCCGAATGAATTTTACTTCAATGGGCAATCAGTGTTATAGTGCACTGGTTCATAAAGTTATGAACCAGTGCACTATAACACTGATTGCCCATTGACAAAAAAAATCATTCGGATGTGCATATCTCAAAATGGAGTTCAAATTTGAAAATTCTAAAAAAAGTTGTTTATGACATCATAGATGACATCACACTTCACCACTCTATAGAGTCTTGCAGGTAAACTTTCAAATTTGACCTAATTTGACCTTTGACCTACATATGTGACCTTTGACCCCAGCATATCATGGAGGCTAATAAAGGGCATCTACCAATCCAGTTTGGTTACAAACAGATGCAGGGTTGGAAAGTTATCAACCCTAATAGACTCTTACCCCAATACTTTCACATTTGACCTCATTTGACCTTTGACCTACTTATGAGAACTTTGACCCCTGCATATCATGGAGGCCGGTATAGAGCATCTACCAATCAAGTTTGGTAACAAACAGATGCAGGGTTGGAAAGTTATCGACCCTAATAGACTCTTACCCCCAAAACTTCACATTGACCCTCATTTGACCTTTGACCTACTTATGTGACCTTTGACCCCATCATATCATGGAGGCGGGTATAGGGCATCTACCAATCAAGATTGGTTACAAACAGATGCAGGGTTGGAAAGTTATCGACCCAAATAGACTCTTACCCCAAAAACTTCACATTGACCCTCATTTGACCTTTGACCTACTTATGTGACCTTTGACCCCAGCATATCATGTAGGTCAATGTAGGGCATCTACCAACCAAGTTTGGTTACAAACAGATGCAGGGTTCGAAAGTTAATCAAATTTTTGAAAGTGTGACGGACGGACGCAATTTGGATCCCTTAGTCTCCCTCCACCTCAGGTGGGCTCGACAAAAATGAGGATTTGGAAATGCTATATAATGGATTACAAAGTGACATCTGGACCACTATATACATGTAACATTGAGCTTTGGACCACCAACTTTTTATTGATTCCAAATATTACTTGCCTGACTGGGCAACCAAATATAACAGAATATTATACAAATTTCTTTTATTTTGGGCCAGGGCCAATCAATTCTGGCTTTGGGCTACCAAAATTGACAAATTTGTGATTTTATGTGGCAGATCAGCCCACAGAGAAAACAATGAATTTCTAACATTGTGTATATTGTCTTGCTACAGTATGTGTTATACAAGCTTCTCAATGAATGGGGGAAGGAAGGATTAATCCAACATGCAGAGAAGGTTCGTGACTTCTACAAGCAGAGGAGAGGGGTTCTGCTGAGAGCTTTGGACAAACATCTTACAGGTATGTCATTGGTTGTAGTCTTTTCATTCCTTGTATATACTTGATTCAAACATAATATAGAGAACTGCCCAGAAATTTGATTTTTTGATTTGATTTGAATTTATTCAACCATTAAAAACACACAAATATATACAGCAATGATACATGCATTACAAAATGATATAAATAAAGTCGATAATGGTTAGGGCCCTTTAAAAGCATATAAGCTTGTCAGTAAGGACCCTGTTATATTATACAAAACGCAAAAATATTCTATTTATTTATGAAAGTAGTTACCGTAAACTAAATACTGTAAATTTAAATACAACGAATTTACAATTACAAAGAGCACCCTCAACCCCCTCCCCCCACCCCCCTCCCGATCCCACACTCTTAACATGTCAATCTAAAAAAGCGCATCATAAAAGACCATTTAGTGACACAATACCGGCTGTTGTGGCTATTCATTTGGGAGCGTGTATACTGTTAACAATGTCCTTTTTAACTTAGTTTTAAAGGTTGATAATGAAACTGACTGTCTAATACATTTATCAATGGAGTGCCATGTATCTGGACCACTATGCCTAATTGATCGTTCGGCTATTTGGGATTTAGGATTGACCAAGTGAAAGTCCGCTGAATTTCTAGTGTTGTATTTATGCACTTGATCATTACATAAGAACATACATTTAAAATATAAAGGAAGTAAGTTTGCGTTAAATTTATACATAAATGTTGCAGTTTGTACGAAAGTAATATCTTCAATTTTCAAAACACCAAGCTTATAAAATAGTGGATTTGAATGAGCAAAGTACGAAGAATTAGTACATATACGCATTGCTTTCTTTTGCAAAATTAACAAGGAATCGATATTCTTTTTACTACTTCTACCCCAAGCTATATTACAATATGACAGTCTTGAGTGAATCAAAGAATTATACAATAAGGTGAGAGATGATAATGGTAATGTTTCTTTAAGTTTCCGTAATAGTCCTACAAGTCTAGAAATTACGGATACAGTGTTCTGAAAGTGGACATTCCAATTTAAATGATTGTCTAAAGTGACACCTAGAAACATTGTACTATCTTTTCTTTGTATAGAGTATCCATTTATAAGTAATGCACATTGTTGATAATCCACTGTTACTCTAGGGTTTGTGAATATGACATAATTCGTTTTTAGTTGGTTAAGTATTAATTTATTACAATTAAGCCATTTAAATAATGCTGGTAATTCATTATTAAGTGTACGTATAAGACAATCTAAATTACAATGAGAGAGTATGACAGTGATATCATCGGCAAAGAGAGTTAAAGGTAAAATAGGTGACGCATGAACAATGTCATTAATATAGATAAGAAAAAGCAGTGGTCCGAGAATCGAACCCTGGGGTACCCCGTGGCTTACATTTAGAGTTTCGGACTGCGTTGAATCCCATTCAATAAATTGCTTCCTATTAACAAGATAATCCTTAAACCATAATAAAGGTATGCCTCTAATGCCTATATTATTGAGTTTGTACAAGAGTATATCGTGATCGAGAGTGTCAAAGGCTTTTGAAAGGTCACAAAAAACCCCTATTACATATTCTTTGTTAGCTAGTTTAGTACTTATTTTGTCATATAGTTCAAGAACAGCTAAGTCAGTAGAGTGTTGTCTTCTAAAACCATATTGATTACTACATAATAATGAATGTTTATCCAAGAATGCATAAGTCTGATCATATACTAATTTTTCTAATATTTTAGAAATACAGGGTAAAAGAGAAATCGGGCGATAATTACTACATAACGAAGGGTCGTCTTTTTTGAAGATGGGAACAACTTTAGCAAGCTTAAATAATTCAGGGTATCGACCAGTAGAAAGGGATAGATTAAATATATAACATAATGGAGAAGCAATATAATGAATAATTTTCTTTAACAAAAATGAATCAATATTATCATGACCACATGATTTACTATTCTTCATACCTTTTGTAACACGTATTATATCACTTTCCGTAATTGGCTTAAAAAACAAAGAATGTTCACATGAATTATTCAAATACTTTACAAAAGTTTCATTTTCTTTGTTAAGTGATTTCAACAAGTCTGGTGCCATATTAACAAAATATTCATTTAATAAATTCACCTTTTCTATGTTCGAGTGTGCAATTTTATTCCCAGTACACAAATGATTTGGGGTTTGTTTAGTAATTTTTTTGCCCAGGACTTCCTTAATGATTTTCCAAATAGCAGAAATATTACCTTTGACTTCGTTAAATTTGTCAGCATAATAACATTTACGCGAACATTTTATTACAGAGTTCAATTTATTTCTATACTTCTTAAATTTACAAAAATATGACTCATTATTTGGGTTACGTAAGTGTAGTTTATACAATTTGTTCTTTTTACCAATTGATTTTAATATACCTCTTGTAATCCATGGCTTGCGTATTTTTGATTTGTTAAATGACGCATTTATTAAAGGAAAACTTCTATCATAATATCTTTGAATTTTAATAAAAAACAAGTTATAGGCTTTATTAACATCATTACATTCTTGTAAAACATTGAGCCAGTTTTCATTTTTCAAATCACTTATAAATCGAGACAAATTCTCTCTAGAATATTTTCGATATTGATGTACATTATTATGATTATCGCAAATAATTTTGTTAGCAAAGGCAAAAATTGGGAGATGGTCAGATACGTCGGAATATATAAGTCCACTCTTAAGTTTATCACAGAGTACATTAGTAAAGATATTATCAATTAGGGTTGCAGACGTAGGTGAAATTCGAGTTGGTTGTAAAATAAGGGGATAGATGGCATGTGATTGAAGCGATGACAAGAATCTATTAGTTAATTCAGTGTCCTGTAGTACATTGATATTAAAGTCTCCGAGTAAATACATCTGTTTACCACCTCTTAATACGTTTCCAATACAAGTGTCTAATTGAGTAATAAAATTATCAATAGACGTATTCGGAGGGCGATAAATCACACCTATTATTACATTTTTACTTTTTGGTACCTCAATTTCAATAAAAAGTGTGTCACTCTCAGAAGAAGCGAAGTCCACCCTATTCAATACTCTAAATGAAATACCACTCTTAACATACAGGACTACACCACCGCCTCGACAATGAGGACGATCAGCACGGAGCATTTGATAGCCATCAATATCAAAAAGTGGAGGGGAATTCGCATTTAGCCAAGATTCACTAATACCAATAATAGAGAATGACCGATTCAAAGAGGATAAAAGAGCATCAATAGAATCAAAGTTTTTATTTAGACTACGTGCATTCAAATGCAATAAACTTAAAGAGGGGTTACAATCAATAAACGTTTCATTGAACTCAGTTGGTAAATAATAGTGGCAGTCAGTGAATTGAGTTAAACCGTCTATGTCATTATTGTTGTTTCGATTCATAGGGTCCTGAGAAAGGGTCGTTTGGTATTGCCAGTACTATACGTAAACAGTTGCGTGTAGTATGTCTATACAATGTATACAAGTTATATGATGCCGAACAAACTAAGCCCACATAAAGGAAGAGTGTGAGTAGCCCTATCATTATTACAGAAAGGAAAACAAGATAGTCAAAGAATGAATTACAATGTATATCTAAACAAAAACAAACAAAATCCGTAATTATCCAAAATATATTTACACAATTATTAGTAATAAAGAGTTTACAAAATAAGGCTTTGGGTATTGCCAAAAAACTAAAGGAGTGTCATAGTTATGTGTTCATCTTTAATCGATGTCAAGTTGATATGATATAAAAGTACTATGTTATGTAGGCCTATGTTATATACTTGGTAATGTCATTGTTTAAAGGGCAAGGAAATCCTATCCTTTTGACTTACTGGATGAGATGAGAGCATAGCTCCTGTCATTTCTAGTCACTTATTTCCTCTTGAATAATCCAGATAACGAAAATAATCAATATTGTCGTCTGCTTTCAATGCCCACAGGAGGCAGCCATTTCTTCAACTTCTCGCGGTGAAATGACTTGTCAGGCAGCGAACAAAATAGCGGGTTACGATATGCTATTGTGTTCTCCGCCTAACACGTCATTTCACCGCGAGGAGTTGAAGAAATGGCCGCCTCCTGTGGGCATTGAAAGCAGACGACAGTGGTCCATAAAATATTGATTATTTTTGTAATCGGGAATATTCAAGAGTTTCCTCTCATCACATCCAGTAAGTCAAAAGGATAGGATTTCCTTCCCCTTTAAGTACCTATCCCTAATCCTTGCCATTAGATGAACCCCTGTGACACTATAACCTTGAAGTGGGCTACTTTGATTGCAAAAACACAATTCCTGTGTGTATTAATATGTAATAAAGAGTATTTTGTTGTGTGTATTAAGTATAACGTTTGTAGGTTGAAAACATAATTGGTAGTCTTACAGCAACATATGTATGTGCCATATTGCACATACTGTACAACACATCAGCATATGGGGCGATTAGATTTTACTGTTTTCTTTATTTTTTCTTTATTTTAATAGAGCTTATGAAGTGAAAGACTTCTTCAACCTCTTTAGAGAGCAATTGAGAAAGATGCTCTAACATTAATGAACATTGCTATTACAATCATAACGTAAACAATAATCATTGTATCATTAACTTTTTGTTGTGAAGGTTCCACTATAAAGTAATGTGCCAAAAGGAGGCATGTTTGTGTAGATACAAGATCTAGTTGAAAAATCTTTCAACCTCATCTCCGGGAAAGCTACGTGGAAAAAAACAATCTAATGCTCTGTCTCCGAAAATACTCTGTAAAACACTCTTTAATGCACAACAAATAGAATATATGATTAGGATTATATTTTGCCATTTTGATAAAGGTCTTGCAAAGTGGAATGTTCCGGCAGGGGGCATGTTTGTGTGGATGGAGCTCCTAGGAGTGGAGGACTCTTTCGACCTCATCACCAGGAAAGCAGTGGAGAAGGAGGTTCTCTTTGTTCCTGGCAATGCATTCTACCCTGACAGCAGCAAACCCTCATCCTGCATCCGTGCTTGCTTCTCTGTCTGCTCTGATGAAGAAATGGATGAGGTAAGTACCTTAAGTATGTATTAATATAGTCCAAACAGGAGTTAAGGTCTATTGGTCCAAGTCTAGATCTGTTTTCAAGGTTTTGGTCTTGTTTGTTTAGACCTAACATGATCATAGCAAACCATCATATTGCATCCTTGTTGGGTTTTTAATCAGCCTTGATGAAGAAATGAATGAGGTAAGGATGTAGTAATGTAGTCCAAACAGGAGTTATGATCATAGCAAGCCATCATCTTGCTTCTCTAACCGCTCTGAAGAGGTAATGGTGACCGTGCAGGCAGAATGCAAGGTTTTGTGACCATTTTCAGTCGGAGAAAGTATTGTATTGCCAAAAGACAAAGAATCAAGAACATATAAAGTCAATACACTTATTTACCACATTAACAAATTTATATAAGTCACCCTTTTATAAGATGCAGGTACCTCTGGGAGAACAGTGCAAAAGCACTGTATAGGCTAACATTGGTATACAAAACTAATTATTATTATTTTGGGGTTACTATTATATAGTTAACCACATTATCTTCACCATTTTGACCTCTGATTCTTCCAGGGCATCCGGAGACTGGCTGACCTGCTGAGAGAGGAACAGACAGGGAGGTAGCTACTTGGAACTGATGGAGGTTGGAGGTGATGAGGTTTAAACTTTCTACAATGGTGTTAGATGTTATTCCTTATTTAAATTTAGGGACTTAGTAACATTGTCCAAATCCTCAAAATCCAATTGGAAATCTAGCAGTTCTCTCATACCTTGTTTAGTTCGTATTAACAAAAAAGCATGAGACAGGTTTCGGTTTTTCAAATTTCCCTTTCGTTACAAAGATATGTACGATTGAAGTTTTCAGATTATAAAATATCTGTTGGATATTTGAAACTGTGTACAAATTGAGTGCTGTGAGTTAGTGAATATCACTTTGCATTTTTGCTCATTACTCGGCCATATAACATCCATTTGTCTTGAAATTTTCACACAATACCCTGTGGACATAATAGATAACAACAATATACATTATATTAACCAATCATCACTTTTTGCACATGTCAACAAAGTTACTAGATCCCTTTAAGGGACAATTATGTTTATGGTAACTAATTCTTCATTTGAAGATGTATTGACCCATTGCTGGAGGAGTAGTTAAATTCAAGGTTTACAAGCATCATAAAATTAAATAAATGTGTACATATAACATATCAATATTTGTGTCTTGTATTTCATTCTTTATGAAAGACTGAAAATCAGGAAATTGTAAACAAAGCAAATGGGTAAGCAGTTTAGGAAACAAAATGTATATTATCGGAAATAATATCGCTAGTGATATTTGTTTGTCTCGCAATGTATGGTCAAACTAGGAATCTAAAAGATCATGACGTTTCGTGTGCCGCTGCAACACTTTGTCAAATGATAAAATCTAATGTAGACAATCGGTTTTTATGCTCTACCGTGGCTCCCAACTCACAATCTCGCATAAGCGAGTGCGTTCCTGATAGGTCAACAACGGACCGCGTCTATTGGCCGGTGCACAAGGGCACTCAACCAATCAACAGGATACTGGATCGGCCCGCCTGCCGAACCAGCGTACGATACGTCGCCACGACACTACCCCGACCAACCGGCCCCCAACGGCTGATTCCAAACCCACGGTAGAACCGAGCCACCTTCTTGCTACAACGCTCATAATTATCTACGTATCAATTTCAGGCAGGGCGCCCGTATGTTCAATCAATAATAGTAAATATATAATCCATTGCGGATATAGTATCGGAAATAATATCGCTAGTGATATTCGTTTGGCAAAGTATTTGGGGGCCGGTTGGTCGGGGTAGTGTCGTGGCGACGTATCGTACGCTGGTTCGGCAGGCGGGCCGATCCAGTGTCCCGTTGATTGGTTGAGTGCCCGTGTGCACCGGCCAATAGATGCGGTCCGTTGTTGACCTATCAGGAACGCACTGGCTTAAGCGAGATTGTGAGTTGGGAGCCACGGTAGAGCATAAAACTGATTGTCTACATTAGATTTTATCATTTGACAAAGTGTTGCAGCGGCACACGAAACGTCATGATCTTTTAGATTCCTAGTTTGACCATACATTGCGAGACAAACGAATATCACTAGCGATATTATTTCCGATACTATATCCGCAATGGATTATATATTTACTATTAAAATGTATATTGTTGAAAATATTATTTGTCTGTAATTCTAATATATATGTAATTATCTTATTTCAGCAGAATAAGAAAAGCTTTATAAAGCTTCATTGCATGGAAAGATCATTATCTGTAGGACACTTTTCAAATCCATAGGAAATATTAAAGTGATACCTGTAAAGTGTCAGATATTGCACAAAATGACATTTGAGACTTCAATCCTATATCAATATCATTGTAAAATACAATTGAAATATTTGTGAAAGTTTGAAAGAAAACGAACACTGTTTACCTAGTGAAAAAAACGAATATTGAGTTCATATTTTATCACCGAATACTGATGGTCTGCCATACTTTTGTCACAGTAATGAATGATCCGTTTGAGATATTCGCACCCGTGTATTTTTACACACGTAGTACATAATTCATGGAATTTGAACTCGCTCGGCTCAAAGTTCAATCTCCGGAATGTTCTCACGCGTGCTGCATGCGGACGTTCTCAGCTAAGACAATTGTACTTTTTTTCAATTGCGTTGATTAACGCTTTAGAAATAATGATTTTCAATGATAATTATCTTCATACTAAAGGGACATTTGAAAAAATCAAACCCTATTTTATTCTTCTCTTACCATAAGCTAAACAACACGGTAGAAGAGAAACGAGGAAGCTCCAAGTAATTTTCGTGGATTTGGACACTTTACAGGTATGACTTTAAGCAATATGTACAAAATGTGGGAATATATTTGAGAACTTAGTTTTTGACAAAGTTATGATTCATGTTGCTATTATTTGTTGTCTTTCATTTTATCAGTTTTTAATATGGGAAATAGGTATCTACTATCTAATACGTAGAAAATTATTATATAGGTATTGTTAATGATTTTTTTTCTTTACATTGGTCAGATTTTATTTGCAAATTCAGAATGTTTTATAATCATGTTAATATATCATGACCATTGAATATGCAGTTTTGACTTGTAACTAAAATATGTACATGATATAACATAAAAGAGTGTTCACATGTACCAAATCAATGAATGATAAAAACACTAATCTTGTTGTTTTCTTTTCCAGAAATACTTGATTTACCGTCAATTATGGTCAGATTTACAGTTATGGATGATGTTTAACATCTGAAATGTGTATCAATATTTATTTTATTCCTTAGGATGTCTGAGACTTTATCATCTAACACTGAAATATATCTTTATATCATACAGTACTTACTATGTAATATGAAATGATGATTTTCATTTTAAAAGCTTAACTTGGGCATTATCTAAAGTAACTTTGTATTCAAGCTAATTAAACTGATTTTCTGTATCATTTCTTTGCTATTTTTTATCAAAATCTTGTTTTCTAATTTGCCTTTGAACATTCTTCAATGATCACAAGCTTGGCCCCTTTGACTTCCAACGAGTTGTTTTATATTTATCTACACAGCACACAATTACATCAATGCAATCATGTGATTAGAAATCATATTTCAGATCTTTTGTGAAACTGTCATGAATTACATGTATTATTATTCTAAACATAGGGAAACTAACCAGAAGTGTACAATATAAATGAAAAAGGAGCAAAGAAAATGGGATTTCTCCAGGATTCAAACCCCGAGACCTCAGGATAGAAATATAAAACGCTTCAGACTAGCAGGAACATTGAAAAGGATCTTGGGGAAGGACCGCCATCATAAGAGCTTGTAGCATTATGGCCAGAGCACAGGTTTAGCAATTCAGAGGTCTCAGGTTCTATTTCCATGGAAGCCCATTTTTCTTTGCTCTTTTTCATTTATATAATTTGTCCTTACATTTTTTGCACAGAATGTCCTCTTTTTTTTTAGCAATCCATGTCCCCAGTGTGGGTTAAAATGATCCATTAACTTAGTAAAATTGTGTGGGTTAAAGTGTGTTATAGAATGGGTTGATAAATCCCTGCAATCTGATTGGTTGAGAGCAAAATTTGTGCAGACAATTAATTGTACTGGATGCATGAAAAGTCATGCGTCCGGTAAAATTATTTCATGCATCCGGTAATTTTTCTAATTTTTAATTTTTTGACTTTTTGGGGGGCGTAACAATGCCCATTCTATAAAACAGATGATGCGCAAGTTTATTTCGTGGGTCGGTGGAATTGTTTGCACGCGGTAACTATGGAAACTAGTCTAAACCCACTCGGCTTCGCCTCGTGGGTTTAACTGTTCCATAGTTACCTTGTGCAAACAATTCCTACCGACCCACTCATACCTGCGCATCATCCATTAACTTTGTGAAATTCAATCAAAATCTCTTGTACCTTGTTGTTTGGCTTATTATAACAGAAGAATGAAATTGGTTTCGATTTTTCAAATGTTTCCCTAATTGTGGAGATATTTAAGATTGAATTTGAAAGCGTCTATGGACGCTTTCAACGGTAGTGAAGAGTATCCGAATTGTCCATAGTATCTGAATTCTGATACTTCACACAAACAATCGGGATAAAATCAGACATTCTTTTACAATGAAATTGGTAAAATTATGATTGAAGTCTCAATTATTACTTTTGGGGAGAAAAAAAATAAAGTTAATGGATCACTTTAACCCTGGCTGCAGGTCCAGAGAACACTCTGGAGAATGTTCTGTATATTATACCAAAATAAATTAGTCCTGAACGGGTTGAAAAAAAGAAAAGACATGTGTTCTGCAGTTTTTGCCACAACCTGTGTTTATGTATTTAATTATCTGAAATGTATTTGAGTAAACTATAGTATGTATTTGATCAATTTTGGTTTGTGTATGTGAGGCTGTCTAAAATGGTTCATTAACAAATGACTAATAAAATTATATATTTTGTTTCAGGAGATAATTGCTCAACCCCGATTTTCTTTAGTAAATTGTCTGAATCAGTGTACAAAAAAGAACATCAAATCATACCACCATTCATACATTATGTACGAAGAAGAGAAAATAAATGACAAAACTTAAAATCGTGTACATTTTTCCTGTGTGTATATATTGACATATACTTCAAATTATATACATGTCATAATTTACAAACACAATTTTGAATACATGTACAAAGTCTACAAACACACACAAAAATATAATAAAACAATTACTCAAACAAAATCTAATGGAATGCCACTGCATTGTAAATATAAATGTGGTAGGGTGTGATGTTCCAAAATGTCTAGAGACAGTTTGAATCTTCTGACAACATGGTGTCACCATAACAAAACAAAATCAGCATTACATATTTAAGATATCGTAAAAAGGGTGAATACTGAATAGTATAAATAACCAACAAATATATATATTGAGGATATTCTGGCACTAAAGTGACTAGTTCCTGAAAATGTCTAAAACATGAACTGCCATATTTATAACCCAAGTCCCCAATCTATGCCTAACTGCTATTGTTTGTATACTCCTTTAACATCCCCCATTTCTTTATTTTTACAAGAAACACAATCAATAAATATCTCTTCTAACACTTGCCCCTCCCATCCCACTGAACCATTAGAAATCCATCAAAGATGCAAACAACAAAGGAAAATGGTTGTGCACTATGCTGCATGTTATCAGTTATATCTATATATCTACAGATTTGTATACATACATTCTATATAGAAGATGTAGAACTACAGAGGCTACTGAACTGGACGGACAACAAGTTTCTACAGAGAAATGTTCAGCTATACTGATAATCATTAAAGGGTACCACCACCCAAAAATAATATTCTTATTAAAGAAAGGTAACATCTTTAGTATTCCATTCCATCAACAAGTTCACAAAAATATGTTTCCAGAAAAAATATATATAATTGGAAAACGCCTCACCATTCTAAAGCATGCGTTCATGCGGTCTGAATTGCGAAGACATTAATAATTGTGTGCAGAGCGAACGAATCGCCCGGGATTCTATTGTCTACAAACGTACGCGTGAATCGCATTGACGCACTCGCAAATGTTTGGCCCGTACGAACCAGGAAATAGTAGTGGTTCCGTAAGTGGTGGAAATTAATTGCTTATGAATTACACAACCCTTTGCAAAATGTTGGGTATCTATTTGATATCACAAAACGGTACCAAAGCATATAATAATGTGTTGTTCTTTGGTGGTCCCCTTATACTTACATGTCAAATTAAGTGAGTTTTACCATCCCCATAGTTTGCCTCTAATTTGTTTTAATAAATAACTTTTTACCACTCCAAGCTAAAGCTACATCATTCTTCATATCCTAATAATGTATAGCTATTAATTAACACGCAGACTACACAATGTATCCATGAATAAGTAACAGAAAAGTTAACAGCCATCCAAGATCAAGTTCATAATAAAATGAACTATGTTCTATTTGTACTAATAATTTCATATGAACACAATATTTTACTAAATTCTGTATAATACTAAAATATGCTGGAATGTTTCAATATCTGATACATCAATGACTTCTTTATGCCAATACAAATGTTTTGAAACCTTTGTCACACAAGCTAATCTGAAGTACTATTGGATGTCATAATGAATTCCCATTGTAAATATTCTCCCCATAAAATTATCTCATTCATGCTGGATTGTTCCCCCTTAGAATTTGTCAACAATGTTGGAAATAAAAAAATACCAATAAATAATTGTACACAGATTTACTTAAACATATATATATACAATGCATATTCACAGATCATGGTTTGAGCGCAATAAAGGCATTCACTCTATACACTTTGTATAAGGTTAATGTCCTTATGTTGCTCAGTTGATGAGATTGGTGGAATGATTTCTGGGCCCTGTAACATAAAGACTTACCATTTATCGAACAATAGATTAACCTTTTGCCCACAGGAACGTGGTGGGCCCTGCATTAACTCTGCATTGCAAAATCCAGTAGGGAACAGGTTAATTGATCGTATAATTAATCTCACTATCAATGAATTGATCCTACAATTGATTATAGATCTTCATGTTACAGGGCCTTGGAGGTGACATATTATTTGATGATGTCATCAATATAAGCTGGTCTTCTTCATTATTCTGAGGAATTCTCCCTCGTTGATTTCACCATCCCCATCTCTGTCAGCTTCATCAATCATCTCCTGCAATGGCCAAACAAAACAAAGATGTATATCAAAATGTGAATGATAGGGTCTAGTAACCTTTTGACATGTGCAAAATCCCAAGAGATTTTAAAACCCAAACACTTCAATCATACATACATGTATTTATAACGAAAGAAACTAGATGTATCTTCGACTGCGCACAGTCGATATGTATGCCTCTGCCATTGCGCGATTTATGAGGAGAGTCACCTTTGACCTTTGGGTGAATATGGTTCAAAGTCAAATGTCATATATGTAGGTCAATGAACTTTGACAGTGAACTCCCCAATCACTCTGTACAACTGTGACTAAGATTACTTATTTCATGCCACATTTCATGACTTATTTCAAACTGAACAAAAACTATTAATTGACAAATGAATCTACTCTTCATAGAACAGTCTAAGAGTATTTTTATGACTAGTCCTGGGCCCCATAACATAAAGATTAAAGATTAATCGTCATCTTACAACCAATTAATTGATTGAACGAATCAATTGTAAGATTAATCCTGAATCTTTAAATGTAACATGGCCCAGGACAAGTTCAAAACATTCCAGGTGTACAAACCTGCAATTCTTCATCGGTGAGGTTCTCTCCCAGCTCCTTGGCTACTCTCTTCAGGTTCTTGAAGGAGATCTTGCCCGTCTCATCGTCGTCAAACAGCTTGAATGCCTTCAGGATCTCCTCCTTAGAATCTTTCTCGCTCTGTCAATTAAAAACAAGGATGTAGTCAAATTAGAGAATGTTATTTAACCCCTTCAAGACTATTTCTTGTTGGTATAAACTGCACTCTCCACAGACTCCAGCCAGATTATTTCTGGGACCAGTCCTGAACTGGTTAAATTAAACTTCAGACAATGGGTTGCACAGGAAAGAATAAAATTGAATGTAATATAATTAACTGTCATCAAAGAACATGAATTCCTTAAAGATTTTCTCCCAAGAATCTTCCTCACTCTGCGGGTTGAATATATGTAGATAATTTGCATTAACATTTTGATGTTAAAGGGTACCACCACCCAAAAATAATATTCTTATAAATGAAAGGTAACATCTTTAGTAGTCCATTCCATTAACAAGTTCAGAAAAATATGTTTCCAGAAAGAAAAAAATAATTGGAAAACACACCACCATACACATGTGTATATGGGTCTGTATGTACAAAGACTACCTTTGTCCAGAGCAAACGAATCGTCCGGGATTCTATTGTCTCCAAATGTATGCGTGAATAGAATTGGCCCACTCGCAAATGTTTAGCGAGTATGGAACCAGGAAATAATAGTGGTTTACTTCTTAGAATTTCAGTTCTCACCACAAAAATTGACATTTGTTGAAGACACAAATTTCACTGGTTTGCAACTAGTAGTACTAAATAGCTATGTGAATACATGGAAATTATGGAAAACATTGAACATATGTTTTTTTCTTTTTACGTTGATTTTTGTTTGTACTTAACAGGTTAAAAGAATGTTTTTGGTGTATACAGTGCTTACAATGTATCTATCTTTGGTATGCTTATTGATCTTAAACACTTGCTTACTGTCAAGATTCAGACAAAAACAAATTAAATCAATTAATATCACCCATGATTATTATACATTTAGCCAAATGAAATACAAGTTTCCTATTGAAAGGAAAAACTAAATAATAATTGAAATGTCACATTGAAATGGTATTTTGATAAGATTGTAAATGAATAGATACCATCTTTGCCGTCATTAGATGGAGGAAGTCGTTGAAGTCGATGGTTCCCGAGCCTTCCTTGTCGATGTCATGGATCATCTTCTTGATCTCCTCCTTCTTGGGCTCGAAGCCAAGCGCCCTCATAGCAACCTGTTCAGGAAGAGGAGGATACAGTTGCACATCTTTAATAATAATAAATTAGCTTTGTCTTTCCAGGTCAGCCTTTTCATTGCTCTGTTCTACCAGAGGGATCTTTGTCTAATATTACTACCTTGAATTTCAGATACACACCCACAATCAATCCAGCACTCTCTTCACTCCCACAACAATAATAATAACACTTCATTTTCGGGACTGGTATTCAGGGAACTGTGCAACTTATTTTTCTAGTAATGACTTTTTCGTTAAACATTAATAGTGGCATGAAAAAAGAAATTTACTGGCAAAAAACAAATTACAAACAGAAAATAGATAATTCTCTGTTCATAATCTCATGTATTACAATACAAAGTAAACTAAGGAGAAGATGGGGTTACTCTTTTAACTCATAGAAATCTTAATATTAAAAGTTTACTTAGATGGATCCATCGATAAATGGAGGTCCCATGTATGAGACATTCACATCTCATGCATGGGAAAGAGCCTAGTCTACTCCTCAAAAAGTGTAGGGTGTTAAAGCGAACCAAAATTATAGCATTTCATCTATGCTACTTCGTTTGCGACACCGAGAGCTTTAATTTGATATACAAATCACAAAAAATGGCCCACTGATGAGGCCACATCAATCTCGCAAAAAGACGACACATTATTTTTTTGCGTCGTCCCGTACGAACATGGAGACTGCCATGTTTACATTTTTGTGCAGACCCCAGCAAAGATGTGATGTTTTTTTGGACTTCAAAGCTAAAATTCCATTCATGATCATGTTGAAAGAAGAGACGATTTTGTCTTTGTTGAAACACAGGCCACAACAAAAAGTGTATATATACAAAGATAAGATATTAACCAACGACCATTCGATACGGGAAAGTGTGGAAATGTGACTAAATGTGGTTATTTAGCCAATAAACCATAGCTTTTTGACCGAATTGTCAGAGGTTGCCATGGTAACAATTGTGTTGGCGTAAGCATGAACATGCATGCACACTACTGTATATGATTCGTGCCGATCATGTACGATTTTCTCATGCCCCCAAAACAGCTGCGATGATACCGAACTACGTACCAAACATTCCTTTTCTTTGATTTGGAAAGGGGTGTCATTCCTCTTTGTCGTACAAAACAAAGGTTTGTACAGTGAATGAACTGCCTACACGTATTTCTATAGTTACAGTTTTAAGAAATACAAGTTTGTCATTTACCTCACTATTTCACCTAAACAATTGAGCTGTAGTATCGAGATGGCATTGTTTCCCTGTCTGAAGCCCATTTAAATGCTTTTGCAGTGATTCATATCAGAATAATAAATGCTCGTGGTCTAAATTATGCTTCGCTAGGGCGGAAATAAATGCACGACTTCTTGTATCATTATTATCTATATATACCATGATATTTCTAAGCATAACTATTGAATTAAAAGTAGCAAAAATATTATAATTATGGAGGACTGCGAACGCGTACGCGCTCGTTAATATCATTCAAGTCAAAGGTCGAAGGAACACCCTCGTTCTGACTAGAAAATAAGTACTATCATTTTTAACATTTTTTCGAAGTGGAAACAAATAAAACACATACTAAATAATTTGATTCAAAATGCTAAACTATAAGCAGTGCAATGTATTTTTGTTTGCTCCAATTTTTAATAAAAATACGTTATTTAACTAATAGTTAAAACGGCATTTGGCTAGACCAATCAACGTCAGTCCAGAAAAACGCCACGTTTCGGCGGCAAACAAAAATCATGGCGCCACTCAGAGCATCCATAAAGAGCCTGCGATAGCAAAACAGAAACTATGCCCACTCTTCAAAAGAAATAATGGAAGGGGTGATTCAGGGACATTTGAGATGTGTGAAACTAGGTCTTACTACACAGTTTGCTTTGTGTTATGCGTTTTGGTTCGCTTTAACCCGGTCGGCCAGTACATCACATCCTGCACATCACAACCAATTTAAATTGAAATAATCAGCAAGTTGATTGTGGTCACTATATGGATGAAGAAGAAGACTGCATGCAGTTGAAAATGCCCGTCTTAATACTTAAACTGCGGGCCTTTGACATCAACATTCTAACTTGAAGAGTTGATTATGGCATAATAATATTTTGTGCACTGTCTTAAAGGATAACATTTTGGATAGAGAAATAAAGGAATGTGAACTTTCTTAACTCACGAGAGAAAGTACATGTATATATGTTTGTAATAATGTGAAAACCCTGGCATAAAAAAAAGCTTTCATGATTATTGCTCTCCTACATACCTTGAGTTCCTTGGCATCGATAGTTCCCGTTCCCTCAGTGTCGAAGAGGTCAAAAGCCTCCTGAATCTCCTGTTTCTGTTCCTCGGTCAGCTCAGGTTTGGGACCCGTCTTCTTGCGCTGACCCCCCGCAAGGGTTGTCTTCGTATAACGGCTTGTCTGTGAACAGAGTAGGAAAATAATCAGTGGTGTTATGTAGACAGCACGATTGGAAAGGTGCTTCACCACCAATCATGGGTTCCCAAGTTTGAAAACTACCGATGCCCCTCATTAATCTCCGCAGCAAGATATAAATGATTTCATTCACAGGACTGTACTCAAATCTGGTGAAGTAAATGGGTACCTGGCACAAATTTATTCCTCATATTGAAGTGCTTGATGCATCTTATCATGGCAGCTCAGCTAAAGTCAAGTGCAAGTATTGTATCATCTAACATAGCTCATAGGAAACTGCATTTTAAAAATGAATGATCGAGATGATAGTCTACATTTTTGGAGGATAATCATTTATAGAATTTGAGCCGAAGTTTCACATCATTCTCAAAGATCCTAAGGCGTTTACCATTAGCCGTGCACCTGTTGGCTTGCACATGTCAATGGTGTTCCTACATAAAAGTTACATATTTGGTAATTACAAGTATTGTAATCTAGTATACAACATGTAAAGTTGGGGAGTGGGATAGGCCAGAGGCTTCTTTTTTGGCATGTTTGGAAGGGTATACAAGAAAGTCAACAAGAAATTGCCCAGCACGTGTATTTCACAGGGATGCCAGTGGCAAATGGCTCCAGGGCCTGAAAATTTGTGGAGACTCAAAATAAAATGCGCGAAGCACAAAGTCCCTTTAGCCGGGGTCCAGGGCCGTCTTTAGGGCCCTGGAAGCTCTGGGGTTCCAGATGCTCTCTGGTGCAATCTGAGCCTTTTTTTTTTTTCTTTTTTTTTGAGCCGGAATTTTTGTCAAAAACTGGAAAAGCCGGAATTCCGGCTATAGCCGGAACTCTGGCATCCCTGATTTTCATTTGATATGAGTTTATAGATATTATTTTTGCAAAAATGACTAATACTTATTTCTGGCAAAAAAATGAAAAAATAATAATAATTTATCGTTTTCATGTCCTCTTCTACATTTACTGCACTTATACTGTTGGCCCTTTGGCCCACAGTACTATAAGACATTGCAGTAAATGAAGATCTACGTCCTACACTCTCTACGAGTATGACCAGGGGGCAGGGGCCCGATTACGGACCAGCGACATCTACCATGGTAATTAGCATCATTGGCTCTTAATGCATCGATGTCAATATGCTATATAGAATAAAATACAAATTAACATGACGTAGCAGAGCACACATACCGCCCTCACTCATTCAACCGTAAAGGATGACACAAGCATATCTAGAGATCAGTGGAACTAGGGCTGGTCCTGGGTCATGATTGTGCTCTTGGCCACAGGCTACTAAATATGGCCTGTGCCATAATATGGCCTGTGCCATAATATGGCCCCCCTGTTTATCGGCTGAATAAGCGCATTAACAAAGATAATTACGCGCAGTGTGTTTCATTTCCTTATACTTTTCCTTTGTTGTTAAGCGTACTAAGAGTCATTGCGCAAGCAAAAACCATCTTCTGCGCGCTCATGGTCAATTGTGTACAAATGAATGGAAAATTTGTTTGCACAGGGAAATAAATGACATTGTTTTAGAATCGGCTCAGATTCGGCAGATTTGTCATGTCATTTATACAAATTACAAATGTTTTGTGGATAAATGTATTCTTGAGGATTTTAAGAACACTTTGAAGGCACTTTCATTGGAAAAAGTTTATTTTTAAAGAAAACAGAAGTACTTAGTTCTAAAAAAGAGGGGCCATATTATGGCACCCTCTTTCAATGCAATATTTTTTCGCCATGAAATGCAACTCGCTATTACAGGACAATTACGATCGCAGTCGGCAGATAAGGTATGGCATCATTTTCATCTTCATTTGAAGTTCATTCTTTACAAATTTTGTGGTTTTTACTGATACTATGATAGTTTTTCACACAGTTAAAGGGGCCATGTACTGCGAATACATGTTGACTTCTATTTATCTGTATTTGTGTATACATCAAATATTTGTAAACTGTTCAACCAAAATATGTTTTGTTGATTTTAAAATATTTTTGCAATTATTCTGTTCATCTTGCTATTAAGGCAAGCCTAAGCCCCACCTCTTAAAAAAAACTGTCTAGAGTGAAATTCTGTATATGGGTCAGAATTTTGAAAAGTGCACTTTTCGGCCCAAACAGGGTAAAATTCAATTAATTTTTTTAATTTAAAGACATCTATCTAATGTGAAAGCATGTAATCCTAGCTTTCAGGCGTACCCCATTATACTGGGAAACTCCATGTGGTTCGGTTTGTATTCACTGTTGAAATAACCCATCTCCAAAAGGCGAACGTCCGTGAGGGATTATGTAGATATAGATTTAGTACCCATATATCTCATTTATTTTCTGTCATATACAGCTTATATTCGGATAATTTACTTCTAAGACTTGCTTCTCTCTGTATGCCAAACGTGGATTAATGTTTTATTTGCCAAATAGAAAATACAAACGTCCAAACTTTGACTGAATTGTTATATTTTTTTAAAATAATGTTATTCGGAACCTTTGCTTTACTTTAGCCGCATTTTTTAGGAACGCACCTATATACGCTCGTTTTCCCGAATCACATAATTTAATGTGCATGTTAATAGGATCAATCGCTGTCTAGATCATATATTGCATAATTACATAACCAAAGAGAGTATAGTTTTCATCACGGACGTTCCCATATCGCTCACGGACGTTCGCCAGAAACAAGAATGTTGGCAGAATGATCTGATATCATCAAAAAGAGTTCCTATTCTTCGTAAATGGCTTTAAAACAGGGTCATTATACAAACAAACTTGAACATTGCAATAAATCTTTTTAAATGGTTTGGTTTTTACATGGACCTGGTCGTTATAATGAGTCCTATTATTGGTTTAAATTGATTTAATGCTTATAGAACAATATGATGATAATACTTTATCTATTCCTATTATATTTAAGCTAGAGACCATGTATACATCCTAGTCAGATATAAAAGTAGCATTTCCAAGTCGCCTGGTCCCTCTTTCTTACTATATTGTTTTTAATTACAATTTCACGGACGTTCGCATAAATTTCACGGACGTTCTCTGCCTGCACAGTCTTACAGAAATTGATGACAACATTTATTTGAATCTCCGCCAGACCAATATAAAAAAAAAAAATTAATCAGTTGATATGATTTTAGCTATCTGAATTAATTATAATGACATGTCTGCTACTTAACTATCACTCTTAGTGGACCTGTGGAAATCGTAACCCCTAATTTTACACTGGCTTTCCCCGGTTGGGCACTCTATAACAGAAATGCCACTATACTTCTGTAAATAAATGATTTTACAACATTTTTGCAATCATAAATAACATGTATAATCAGAATAAAGGCCCTTTTCCTGTTACCAGAAGATGGTTTCTCACACGAGTCTTAATGTCACGGACGTTCGTATTAATTTCACGGACGTTCTCGAATTGCCTATAGTGGTACCCAAGTGTCCCTCGAGTCAATTAATTACAGAAATAAATGTAAGTGCCAACATAATATGTTAATATATATGCCTATCACACGTTTCAAACCTTGCCATATATATTTAAGATGTATTTTGACTTTGGGAGACCCATATATAAACTGTTATTTTGGTTTGTGTATGTTGTACATGTATTTCAATTCAATTCGTATATGAATATGGTTTATTAATTGAAGATACATATATTTATCTATTCCAGCTATATGGCTGAACTGCTTATATGTATTATGACAAAACATAAAACAAACTGAGGGTAACAAAAGCCATGAGCAAAGTAAATAATATACTCGTATAACTTATTTCTTAAGTAAATACATATAGATTGCATTTTAGATCATACATGTATATGTTTTGTATAACGAAATATTAGACATAGAAACCATTACGCTAAATATTTACGCTAAACATATTATATGTGTTTGTTATTGCATTTTATCATTACATTTAGAAAGAATATTTTAATAAAATGTAAAACCAATCGCATAATTATAATAATAAATACAATCATTTTAAGGGCTAACTGTTTAAATCTAATTTGCAGAGATTATAAATTGTTTTATAACATTAATATGTCAAAGTTAAATCTAGCAAATAATCACATTGATAGTTAATTCCGATGTTTCCTGACCCACATCTCGTTTCCTAATTGTTAGCTTCCAATCGGTTTCAATGTTTCAATTAGAATTAAGAACAGTGTTGACCTTGAATGGTTTATTATAAATATTGTGCAAAGCTGAAATTTAGTTGTACAATATTATAATGATCCTAGCAAAAACAATATTTTTGATATATCAAGAAAGAACAAAAGAACATATTATAAGTATTATTACGATGAAGTCATCAAAATAATGCATAAATCTTACAATCTCTATTAAATGGAAGAAGTCCAACAAATCTAATCCCTTGCTAGATATAATTTCAAACGATACCACATAATTTGACACTATCAACAGATTGAAGCAGAGATGCATTGAAAACCTATTCATACGTCATCATAATAATTAATGCGTTTGTCGAGTCTAGATCTGCATACTTACGGGCTGGATATTGCGCCTTTGCACATCAGGCATAAATTATGATATAATCATGTATTTATTTTGTATTATCATTATTATATTATTATTTTATTTATTTATTTTCTTTTTTATGAGGGGGGGGGGGGGGGGTTGAAGAGGGGTCTGCATGTATTTGTTGCTTTTTCTTAATACAGTCAATATTGTAAAGCAAGTCGCTATCCTCTCGCAAGTACCTGACGACCTTTGTGATGTACCTCTTCTTTTCAAACAACTGGCGTCATACAGCCATTTAGTTGGACTAAAATCCGACAGGCAGATGAGAAAACAGTCTCAAAGCCTGCAGCAGAGGAGGAGCCGACAGTCTCAAGTTTTGCAGAGGGTGGGGCAACAGTTTCCACTCAGACCTTCGGTTGCAATGTTGTTATTGCGCCATATACCCCCTTTTTACCATTATGTTTTGAACAGCTTTCTTTCGCTTGTAGGCCTGCGACTGTGCACAATCATAATCTTGGGGTTTGCCTTCCTATAGTATAATGTCCACGCTGCACGGGTAGAAGTAAATATAATATCTAGGGGTATTACAAAACAGCTAAGCAAGGTGTTCAACTGTAAAACGAACCTCCGTGATGGTGACTAAAAATCAACATATTCATGTGTGGTTGGCAGTGACCTGGGTCGAAAGGCACACACAAGGGGCACCTGCTGTCAAAAAATTGTGCCAGTACTTGAACTTTTACTAAGATTTTTTGGGCCATAAATGACGAACGAACATCCGTGACCACAACATTTCATAAGTTTGTTACAGTTAAATGACTTGCAGGAAATAAATCTATCTGGGATATGAGAGACATAACAATGTACTAACAACATCAAACGGTATCAACTTGATGTGAGCGTTTAACATGGTAACATTATTAGAACAATTTTCATGATCGAACGTCCGTGAACGAACGTCCGAGCGAACGTCCGTATCATAAATAGTTGTCAAAAGGCTTCAAAAATGCCTGATATAGCTTCTTGGTTAGCTGCTTGCCAAATAAAATTGCTGTACCGGTGTCTACGTGCAGATAAGCAGCCTCAGATTCGTAATTGGGTCTACTCTTGCCGGACGTTCGTTTTCATCACGGACGTTCACGAAGATCAGTTTTCGGCCCAAACCAAACATTGTATTTGATAGATAGTTTTCAAATAGGCAAAATGCTGTGGCCCTACTGTGAGTTCACCAGACTGACCCCAGCAATTGATGACTAGGATGCACTTCGCTGGGCAGTGATGATACAAGACGACAGAACGTCCGTGACGAAATCCAGTATAATTTCATACAAAAAAATGTTACTCCGCCAGCAGGAGTTGTTAGCCAACAATTTTTGTAGAATGTGTTCAGTGAGTTCAACCCTTAGTTTTGGCAATAGTTTTTGTTTTGACAACTAAGTAGAATTCTGGTTGTATGGATTTTAATGTATGTTCACGGACGTTCACTTATTATGACCTTTCCTATTGAAATGTACCCTGAGATCATATCAATGCCGCTCTACCGCCAATTCTTATGTGATACATGCTCAAGACACGTAAGATAGAAAATATAGACATTAATGCCTTTAGAGTTGATTAATATTTTTTTTAATCAGGTTAAAATATTCATAATTTTGTGGAAAATGCCAATTTATGCTATTTTTTCACATTTGAGGTCCTGTGGCATGAAACCAAATGTTTGAAATGATATAAAACTATACATTTTCTGAAAGCCTTAATAATACTCTTTAATATGAGACCAAAAACAGGTATATCAGAGTTAATGGTGAGACACAGCAAATGATAGAAGCGCTCAAGGTCTGGAAATGGCCAAAAGTGCACATTTCAAAAATCTGACCCATGACCTCATCTGTAGGATGAACAATGCACCTTCGCCCAGGCTGAGCGTCTGCTCACAATAGTATCACATCTTTGAATACACTTCCAACCCACACAATTTCAATAGCAGTTGCTACATGTTTGTATGTCAAAAAACCTCAACCATCATTTTAAGGACAAGAAAAGCACTAATTAGCTATTGACATCACTGGTCAGCTTACATTAGATGGAAAAGGAGAAGGACAAAAAGAATATGCCCACAATAGCATGCCCTGCATGCTTCCATACAATAGCTTGTTAGTGCCTATCTTGTCATAATGATGGTTGGGCTTTTCTCACATAGCAACTGCTATTGAAATTGAAAGTGTGTTAGTTGGTAGTGTATTCAATGATTTCAATCATGTGATACTATTGTGAGCAGGCGCTCAGCTTTGGTGAAGGTGCATTGTTCATCTTATAAGTAACTGACTTCTGATTGACAGATGAGGTCACTTGCAGAATTTCACTCTGGAGACATTTTTTGTGGGCGTTCCCAATATGAATTTTCAAGTTGATTTCTTGTTTCATTGACTTTTCCATTGAAAAAAATATTATTGTAATTGGAATCCACGTGAAAAACTATCCCTGATAGGCTAAAAGAAAAAATGTTCGGACTGTCCGCCTTTTGCAAGCCAAATTTCAAAAATTGCGAGGTTATTTTTATATGATAGAAAATGTCATTTAACAGCATGCCTGAACAAATTAGGGCTTGAAATCTCTTTTTCGTGGAGTTATAGACCTCAAAAAAATAAAACGACACAGCGCGTTTAATTGTGCATTATACGAGTATTCACCCGGTTCGAAATTTCGCTCACGGCGCACTCCACGAAGTACCACGCTGCTGTGCGTGACCGCTACGTGACCCGCACACAGATTGTGATCGAACAACGGCGTAAGCGAATACTAAACAAAATAAGCAAAACTCGCTAAAACTGACTACATGTAATTGTATATTCTACATTTTCGAGACCTTTTCCGTGACATACATTTACAAATGTCAGCTTCATTTACCTTTAGAATAATAAGTACAATATTGAACTGTAATATTGCTTAATCAGTTAAACTCCTTTATTGACCGATATATAGTTTGGTGGAGGGGCGCATTCGTTTTTCATTCGTAGAATGCAGCGTCGGAAATACACAGGGGCGACGGGCGATTTTGCCCCCGCGAGTCTCAAAATCGCCCCCTAAAATCCTGAAAACTATACTTGAGCGGGCGACCTTTCTATGAAGAGTCGCCCCCAACGGACACGAGCTTGCAGTTCAATGACGCATCTCGCTGCTAGCTCGCACGCACGCACAATCCGACTAAATAATAATGCATGCATGGCCGTGCGCGTGCCGAAGAGGGTAGAGCGCCGCGTACGCACGATAAGGCGTGCGCGCGAGCTACGTACGCGATTGACTTGATGTACAAATGTTTACGTACGTAATTAGCCAGCTGCGCTGGCAATCTCGTAAGTTATATACACGACGGAATTCGGATACGTTTGCATTTTTATTCGGAACAAATATCTCACAAAATAGAGCGCTTTCCCTTGAAAGCAGGATCCTCCAAACGGCCTAATCCGCCGGAAGCTGACAGGCCTGAAACTTTAAGTGAATAACCATCTGAGAAATAGAAGAAAAAAGAAGCAAACTGTGGCCAATTCTCAAACGATTTATAAGCAGCTGGACCAACGTTCCGTTATGTTCGCATACAGACTAATACGTAGTCAGTATACATGTAGTACGATAAGTATTGAATAAGCGCTAGAGTTTTCGTTCATATATACCTCGCACAAAAAGTTCCGCAATCGAGGTTTGCACATTAATAACTTTTTTATTACACTATTACCATTCATAAATTTGGTATCATTGGAAAGCGTGAATCCTCCTCTTTACATTGATATAACATTTGCTATGAATATTTTATCATGGAATGTGCATTGCATCCAAATGTAGGGCAAAGTCAAAAGTGAAATGTTGCAAAATGCACTGATTTTGTCAACAGAGTGCCTTCCTTGGCTTGAATGGGTGTGAGGTGGTCATGCATTCAAGCCACGTTTTAATCTTCGAACAAAAGGAAGGCACACTGTTGACAAAATCAGTGCATTTTGCAACATTTCATTTTTTACTTTGCCCTACATTCGGATGTAATGCACATTCCATGATAAAATATCCATAGCAAATGTTATATCAATGTAAAAAGGAGGATTCACGCTTTCTAATGATACCAAATTTATGAATGGTAATAACGTAATAGGCATTCAAGCCACATTTTAATCTTCAAACAAAAGGAAGGCCCTTCGGGATCGGATGATCGGCTATAAAAAAAATAAATTAAAAAAAATAAAAAATTTTAAAAAATCGTTTTTTTTCTTCTTTGGAAAATGATCCCCAAAAAACACAATTTGGGAATATAAATGAATACCAAAGCAACATATCCATATTAATAAACCCAAGGTAATCTTGTACGGGTATGCTTTCATTTTAAACTGATTACCTCTTCTTTTACAAAATTACTCACGCCGATTTTGAGCTTAGTCCCATGTGATTAATTTGGCGTAACCTTTCAGAAACACATGGGACTAAGCTCAAAATCGGCGCGAATAATTTTGTAAAAGGAGAGGTAATCAGTTTTAAATGAAAGCACACCCATACAAGATTACCTTGGGCTTATAAATATGGATATATGTTGCTTTGGTATTCATTTATATTCCCAAAATATGTTTTTGGGGATCATTTTCCAAAGAAAAAAAAACGGATTTTTTTTTTTTTTTTTTTTTTTTTTTTTTTTTTTTTTTTTTTTTTTTTTTTTTTTTTTTTTTTTTTTTTGCCGATCCGATCTTCCGATTTTTTCTGCATGATCGGAAATCGGCAAAAACGGTCCGATCATGTATGATCGGATCGTGATCGGCATGCCGATCCGATGATCGGTTACAGCACTACAACAAATGCAACAAAACTTTCATTAATAAGATCCACAATTCATATTACTTTGATAATAATTACCGACTCTGTTGTTTTGAAGACTGCAAAAATAAAATTTAGGACAAAAACTAGATGGATCTTCGACTGCGCGCAGTCGAAAATTATGCCTCTGCTATCACGCGATTTTAATATCAAGCCCAAATAACATGCACTGAATTAATTTTGTACAAATATTTTTCATACATTTTTAATCCTGTGACCTTGACCATATGACCCCAAACTTTGATGGCTACATTGGCTCCCTAAGAAACATTCAGGTACCAAGTTTGATTGAAATCTGACATTTAGTTCTTGGCTGTGGGCAATGCAACTTCGCTATTGCAGCGGTCTTACACTTTACAGCTGACTTAATCACGTATTATGCATGTGAAGTATACACAAGAGCTACTAGTATATAGTAACAATCATAGATCCGGTTCGTATTTTGAATCCAGAAACTCGATCAATTTCGCAGTGTTGAAATCTCGGGGAATTGACACTTTACCGCCACAGCTCTGGCAGCCTCTGTGCGCTTGTTTCTTCATCATGCGCGCACAACCAATCACTAACACGCACAAAACCCTATCTAAAGCCACTGTGTGTAACGCTTATTTTGGCACACTGTACAAGCAGGAGGAAAGTGGTAAAAATGTGACGAAAATTGCCGATTATTGTCGTTTTTAGAGCTTAAATTTCCTTCTTTATAAGAATTATATTGACTAAACATCGGGGGGAAACACCCCTGAGGCCTGAACCCTGATCTAAATTTCTAGATTTATAAAAGAACATCGGAAACTTACAGAAAGTGAAAAAATACGAATGAAGCCGTGGTGGTAAAGTGTAATTTACCCCAAATCTCGAATTTTAGAGCAATCGGCAGTATTTTGCAATTTAGAAAATTGTATTGTTGGAAAATTCACGTGTTTTTACGATATATTCTCGGAAGTTTTTTCTGCCTCAAACAGTCTCACATATTCATTTCAACGCACAAACCGGGGGTTGTGGGGCCATGATTTGGTGATTTTAGCCCTCGTTCGCCGCTGCGATACGCCGCCGCCTGTGCTGCATGCCGCGCGATCGGGTATTCAAATTGCGAGCGACAGCGGCCAACGGCACCCCTACAAGACAAGGGGTTAACAGCATGCTGCATTAACCCCTTACTCCATTGCCTGGTAAAAAAGCCTGATAGTCAGCTGCCCTCATTGTCCCAGTAAACACTGGGGAAATCCCCTGTCTGCCTAGCCTTAAACTAGATGTTTTTCACACTATCAATTTGATGCTGTGTTATGGCTGTAATAGCATAATATGGCTTTGTTCAACAAACAATTATAGCATGTCTTCACTCTAAACAATTCTTACAAACTTTGAACTAGATAGATAAGATTAACATGGTCATGATTGAATGAAGGCTTCATTGAATCATGACCATGTTAATCTTATAAGTAGAATCAAAGCTGGCTGTAAAGATTTAAGAATTCTTTATAGTCACAGATTGACCTACATTCTTTGTTACACTTATACAAAAGCTAAACCAGGGCCTATGGCCAGGCAGTCAATTCACACATTCACAGACAATGGACACAGATGTAAGATCCTTTCAGTCACCTTGTCATTGAAGTTTTTTGTACCACTGTTCTGCAGTTTCAGTAGGAATTTAAGAATTTTACTGGGCATAAGCCTAAACATGTAAACAACTGGTCTACTTTTGCATTTAGAGGGCAGTACAGCTCTGGCACAGATAATCAGATTGGATCAGATCCATTGCCACCCCTACAAGACAAGGGGTTAACAGCATGCTGCATTAACCCCTTACTCCATTGCCTGGTAAAAAAGCCTGATAGTCAGCTGCCCTCATTGTCCCAGTAAACACTGGGGAAATCCCCTGTCTGCCTAGCCTTAAACTAGATGTTTTTCACACTATCAATTTGATGCTGTGTTATGGCTGTAATATGGCTTTGTTCAACAAACAATTATAGCATGTCTTCACTCTAAACAATTCTTACAAACTTTGAACTAGATAGATAAGATTAACATGGTCATGATTGAATGAAGGCTTCATTGAATCATGACCATGTTAATCTTATAAGTAGAATCAAAGCTGGCTGTAAAGATTTAAGAATTCTTTATAGTCACAGACTGACCTACATTCTTTGTAACACTTATACAAAAGCTAAACCAGGGCCTATGGCCAGGCAGTCCATTCACACATTCACAGACAATGGACACAGATGTAAGATCCTTTCAGTCACCTTGCAATTGTCATTGAAGTTTTTTGTACCACTGTTCTGCAGTTTCAGTAGGAATTTAAGAATTTTACTGGGCATAAGCCTAAACATGTAAACAACTGGTCTACTTTTGCATTTAGAGGGCAGAATACAGCTCTGGCACAGATAATCAGATTGGATCAGATCCATTGCAGTATTTCTAAAGATCACAATTCTCAAATAGGAATTAAAAGTACTTTTTACATCAGAAGGCTCAATGTAAGTTTCAAATTGTGTTTAATTCTACCCTCCTACTATCCACAGTTGGTTTATTTGGTGAGATGATACTTTATTATATAGCTAGAAATATTTTTACATTTTTGGTTAATCTCACAAACTTGGTTACTGTGCTTTCTATATGGCATTGGTCCTAGGGTGATCCATTGCAGTATTTCTAAAGATCACAATTCTCAAATAGGAATTAAAAGTACTTTTTACATCAGAAGGCTCAATGTAAGTTTCAAATTGTGTTTAATTCTACCCTCCTACTATCCACAGTTGGTTTATTTGGTGAGATGATACTTTATTATAGCTAGAAATATTGTTACATTTTTGGTTAATCTCACAAACTTGTTTACTGTGCTTTCTATATGGCATTGGTGCTAGGGTGGGCCAACGGTGGGGCGCGCACGCGAAAATTAAGCTCGCAGCGCAGCGCGAATCATAACAATTAATAAACGAATGCCGAAAATGGTGACACAGCAAATGGTTTAAAATTAAATACCATATTTTGGCCAAATATCATTTTTTTTATTTTTTAAAAGGGCATAATGATTTACATTAGGTAAGTCCCAACCCATTGAATATCATTTGCATTAATTTCGCGCAATTTTCATTTTCATTGGTGATGCCTACACTAACATAAATATGAACAAGCGGGACTGGTTTGACATTATGTCGATATTTTCGACTTTTCTCGCACACAACTGTACATGAAAGAACCTTAATAAGATACATTTTACAAAAAATGAAGTCATACATACCATAACTTCGAAGATCTGTATAGTCTTTAGCCTATCTGAAACTAAAGTAGGTAAATTTGTTCAATATGCTGTCCAGTCAACTCGGCACTCTCCTTCGAAACGGGCCGCAGTGTTTTATTGACGCGCGAGCTATTTCTTTCATTTGATTGGCCGGCCAGAGCGCTAGCGGCCCCGGATAACCGGATACCGGATCACCATGCACACGTACGTATACAGCCTTGTACCATCGATATACTTTGTACAGCTGCATTAGCTCTGTATTTCTTCCATGCCCCCTATGAAGGGCCGCATAAGAAATACAAAAATCATTGTCATTGTCAAAATCATTGTCATCATGGTCATTGGTTATAAAGTACTGCAATGCCAATGGGGTCGGTTATCTAGATATGGTTTAAAATAATGCTATAATATATATCAAAGATTTACAATATCGTTACAGTATACAGGTTTGGAGCTGGTGATATTATACAAAATAATGATAGTAACCCCACACAGTAGCCTAGTAATAATAATAATAATAATTATTATTATTATTATTATTATTATTATTATTATTATTATAATAATAATAATAATAATAATACTACTACTACTAATAATAATAATAATAACAATAATAATAATAATAATAATAATAATGATAACAATAATAATAATAAAATCATAATCATAATAATACTTATTATAATCATAATCATAATCATATTAATAGGCCTAATGATAATAATAATTACAAAATCATCATCAACAGCATCAGGATCATCGTCATCATCATCATCATCATCATCATCATCATCATCATCATCATCATCATCATCATCATCATCATCTCCGTCATCGCCACATTTACATTCTTGAAAATAAATACAGACAACGTTAGCTTTTTGGAGTATTTATAAATTGATTTTGCGAGGGACTTTATTTCAGAGTACAATATTTACATAGTTACACAATTGATAACATTATAAACTAAAAGTGTTCTCATAATTGACATATTCCTTTTACATTTCGTAATTTTTTTCGAAAGTAAGAACAATTCAAATAATTTGTTTAATTCTACTCTATACCTCTTTCCATAATATGTTGGTTTTGAAATAATTGTTTGTATTATTATTCACAAATTTAATATAATTTGTATAAAATGACAAACTCAGTAGGCCCTAATATTAATAATGAAATTAATACACCAACAATAATAATAATAAAATCATAATCATAATAATACTTATTATAATCATAATCATAATCATATTAATAGGCCTAATGATAATAATAATTAAAAAATCATCATCAACAGCATCAGGATCATCGTCATCATCATCATCATCATCATCATCATCATCATCATCATCATCATCATCATCATCATCATCATCATCATCATCATCTCCGTCATCGCCACATTTACATTATTGAAAATAAATACAGACAACGTTAGCTTTTTGGAGTATTTATAAATTGATTTTGCGAGGGACTTTATTTCAGAGTACAATATTTACATAGTTACACAATTGATAACATTATAAACTAAAAGTGTTCTCATAATTGACATATTCCTTTTACATTTCGTAATTTTTTTCGAAAGTAAGAACAATTCAAATAATTTGTTTAATTCTACTCTATACCTCTTTCCATAATATGTTGGTTTTGAAATAATTGTTTGTATTATTATTCACAAATTTAATATAATTTGTATAAAATGACAAACTCAGTAGGCCCTAATATTAATAATGAAATTAATACACCAACAATAATAATAATAAAATCATAATCATAATAATACTTATTATAATCATAATCATAATCATATTAATAGGCCTAATGATAATAATAATTAAAAAATCATCATCAACAGCATCAGGATCATCGTCATCATCATCATCATCATCATCATCATCATCATCATCATCATCATCATCATCATCATCATCATCATCATCATCATCATCATCATCTCCGTCATCGCCACATTTACATTATTGAAAATAAATACAGACAACGTTAGCTTTTTGGAGTATTTATAAATTGATTTTGCGAGGGACTTTATTTCAGAGTACAATATTTACATAGTTACACAATTGATAACATTATAAACTAAAAGTGTTCTAATAATTGACATATTCCTTTTACATTTCGTAATTTTTTTCGAAAGTAAGAACAATTCAAATAATTTGTTTAATTCTACTCTATACCTCTTTCCGTAATATGTTGGTTTTGAAATAATTGTTTGTATTATTATTCACAAATTCAATATAATTTGTATAAAATGACAAACTCAGTAGGCCCTAATATTAATAATGAAATTAATACACCCACAATAATAATAATAAAATCATAATCATAATAATACTTATTATAATCATAATCATAATCATATTAATAGGCCTAATGATAATAATAATTAAAAAATCATCATCAACAGCATCAGGATCATCGTCATCATCATCATCATCATCATCATCATCATCATCATCATCATCATCATCATCATCATCATCATCATCATCATCTCCGTCATCGCCACATTTACATTATTGAAAATAAATACAGACAACGTTAGCTTTTTGGAGTATTTGTAAATTGATTTTGCGAGGGACTTTATTTCAGAGTACAATATTTACATAGTTACACAATTGATAACATTATAAACTAAAAGTGTTCTAATAATTGACATATTCCTTTTACATTTCGTAATTTTTTTCGAAAGTAAGAACAATTCAAATAATTTGTTTAATTCTACTCTATACCTCTTTCCATAATATGTTGGTTTTGAAATAATTGTTTGTATTATTATTCACAAATTCAATATAATTTGTATAAAATGACAAACTCAGTAGGCCCTAATATTAATAATGAAATTAATACACCAATTTTCATTTGCAAAACTTTGCACACCAATTATAATAACCTTTTCTTCAATACGAACTATTATTTTATACATATGAAAAATAATATTTTCTACTATTTTCCAAAGGATTTTTACCGCTTTACAGTGTAATAACTAATAACATGTGTAATGTTGTACTAACACAATTACAAACATCACATTTATTTTCATTCAATATTTTCCATTTAAATAAATTTTCTTTCAAAGATAATATTCTATGTAAGAGTCTGAAATTAAATTGCTTAATTTTGTTAATCGATATTTGTTTCAATTTAAATAATAAAACATCTTTCCATAGACTCTGGAAATGCAAAATAGGCTTGCCAATAAATGAAAAATAGTGGTTTTGTTCGTTTCATTTTTATAAGAACAGAATAAAAATGTCTTGCTTTCATAGCATGAATATCTATCGAATCTCCTGCTGATATTTCAAACAAATTCTCATTATCATTATTTTGCGGTACTCTATCTTGTAGTTTCTCTAACCAACATTTCGGAAAATACTTTTTCAATTTGACGAAATTAAAATTATACAATAAATTACTTGCTACATTGTCATTAAATATATCTTTTAATTCACACCATTGGCCGTTTTTAATTACGTCTTTTACTTTTATGATGCCTAAATTAATCCACGTTTGAAAATATAACATATCATTCTTACATTTTATATTACTATTATACCACAGCACTTGGTTTTCTATGTCCGTTACATGTAGCAAATCAATCAATCGTAATTTACTCCTATACAAACAAAATCCAAATAGAACGCGGGTAGCTTAAATTTGTTTGCAAGTAAAACAATATCTTTTGTATTACATTTACATTTTAATATCAATGGAAATATCCCAATTTTACTCGTCCAATAAGAAAACAATATCTTCCATGCTCCATCCTTATCGCTCAAAAATGTTGATATCCACGATAAACGTAAAGAATTTAATTTCAATTCCATATCAACCATATTCAGACCCCCTGCTATTTCCTCATAACACTTCTTTTAACTTTATGATCTTAGAGTTCCATAAAAAAAGAAAATATCAACGCATTCAATTCCTTTAATATAGAACTGGTACAGCCGTCGAAATATATACAAATTGTGAGGCTATTAATAATTTGATTATTGTTACTTTCCCAAAATATGTTAATCTTCTTCTTTTCCATAAATTTAGAATATCTTTTTATCTTTTCAATTCTTCCCGCCCAGTTTAATTGATCAATTTCGTCATTATTTTTACCCACAAAAACTCCCAAACATTTCACTGGTTTCTCACTGCATTTCAAATTTTCTATTATTATATCATCTTTTAATACCATTATATCCGACTTATCCCAGTTAACCTTTGGACCCGCGTTGTCACCAAATCTATTTACTTCTTCCATTTTATAACACATCTCACTGATTCTTCAGAATCAACACAAAAAATACTACAGTATCGTCAGCATACTGAACGATTTTAATTTCTTTTACAATGTGACCCACTTTAATATCATTTATCAACTCAATATCTTTTATTAAGTCATTTTGCCTTATCTTTGTGGCTAACACTTTTGCAACAATAATAAATAAAAGAGCTGACAATGGACAACCCTGTCGAACTCCACGCTCAATGCAAAACTTTTGTGAAAGACATCCATAATTATAATTTATAAATTGATAGTCATTCGAAACAACCTTGGAAAAGATGAGAGGAAAAACAAATTATATATTACAGACATTGTATAATTTACCAAATGCTATACTTCTGGTTTGTAAACCAATCGTAAAAAGGACATGACTTGTAAATTTGTATGAAATGTGCAGTAATGAATAAATGCCGAGAAGGCGAAAGAAAAAAGAAGAACAAATCATCGCCGTCATCATGATCACCATCATGATCACCATCATCATCTTATCATCATCATCATTCATCATCATCATGACTTGTAAATTTGTATGAAATGTGCAGTAATGAATAAATGCCGAGAAGGCGAAAGAAAAAAAAGAAAAAATCATCGCCGTCAACATTATCACCATCATCATCACCAACATCATCTTATTATCATCATCATCATCATCATCATCATCATCATCATCATCATAATCATCATCATCATCATCATCATCATCATCATCATCATCATCATCATCATTGTCACTGTATAACAGTGACAATAATGATGCGTTTGTTGTTGGTATTTTGGGGGTGGTGTCCAGGGGTATATGATGGGCTTAGCCTTAGGGAAACGTTTTTCTCAGGGGGCTGAGGTATCTACCCGAATAATTGTCCTTCCCGACTTTTCACCTGACAAGCAAAAAAAATTAAAATTAAAAAATTAAAAAGGGTCCTTGCATTTGTTGATGCATGAAAATGGTTTGTGATGGATTATCCCGAAAATAACACTATTTTGCCCGAATATAGCACTATTTTGCCCGAATATGAAACGGTTCTGCCCCAAAATAAGATGACTTTGCCCAAATATGACATGGTTTTGCCCAAATTGCAGGTGTTTGTGCCCGAATATGGCCGTTTTCTAAATTCCAGGGGCTGCAGCCTATGGCATGAACAAAAGACAGTTCTCCAGATCATCACCATGTGAATGAGAATGATTATAACGTATTGATAATAATAATAATGATTATAATTATTGTAATAAAATAATGATCGAAAATAGAAATATAACTGAGTCATGAATAGAATTGTAGGAGACTATAGTCGTTATTACATCACTATCAAGTATCATTATTATGTTCCAAATCCGAACCAAAAATGTAAACAGTGGACGCTATATCGGTAAAACATTACGATAAACAGAAGAGGGGCATGTATGTAGGCTATAAGAATGTGGAAACCAGAGCCGTATAATATGGCTCTGGTAAAAATTTGCATTTATTTAGTGGTTTCTTTTAAATCAAATTATTATTTTTAATTATTCGATGCTTCTAATGATAATACGATGTTTGTTTCGATAAAGCAAAATCGCATGTAACTAAGATATGAAATTGATACACACGAATGATGAGTATGTTGTTTTTGTTGACGTTTTGAGGATCTAGTAACTTTGTTCACATGACTATGCAAACCTGACGAAGAGATAATGTGTAATATGCGATTATTTCGTTATGCTTTGTTTTCATAGTTGTATTCTGTTTATATAACGCTAATTTGTCATGTTTTCAGGAGTGTGTTAAAACATTTTGATATTGTTCTGCTTGACTTGATATAAATTATGCCAAAATTATTTCATCTTCAAGTACATTGGGAGGCAAAAGAAGATTTTAGCAGTGAGTGGTAAAAGAGCGAGTATCGAGTTAGCCCAGTGGATTACCCAAACCCGACGTTTGTTGGGCCTTTATAGGGTGTTTATCAGATGCTTCAGTCTCATATGAATTATCCACTAGGCCGTGGCTCACCCGAAATATGTCGTTTGACTCTAGCTATATGTACCTTCTGTTTGTTATTGCACCATCGTCCCATTGATTAGCTAGGCAGACTACTCAATAATAATGATGACGTCACAGTCGTCACTAAGTGAATGCATCGATATGTGAATCACTTTTAACTTTTAACTTTTAACTTTATCTATCTTAGAGTTCCATAAAAAAAGAAAATATCAACGCATTCAATTCCTTTAAAATATAATGTGGAACTGGTACACCCGTCGAAATATATACAAATTGTGAGGCTATTAATAATGTTATTATTGTTACTTTCCCAAAATATGTTAATCTTCTTCTTTTCCATAAATTTAAAATATTTTGTATCTTTTCAATTCTTCCCGCCCAGTTTAATTGATCAATTTCGTCATTATTTTTACCCACAAAAACTCCCAAACATTTCACTGGTTTCTCACTGCATTTCAAATTTTCTATTATTATATCATCTTTTAATACCATTATATCCGACTTATCCCAGTTAACCTTTGGACCCGCGTTGTCACCAAATCTATTTACTTCTTCCATTTTATAACACATCTCACTGATTCTTCAGAATCAACAAATACTACAGTATCGTCAGCATACTGAACGATTTTAATTTCTTTTACAATGTGACCCACTTTAATATCATTTATCAACTCAATACCTTTTGTTAAGTCATGTTGCCTTATCTTTGTGGCTAATACTTTTGCAACAATAATAAATAAAAGAGCTGACAATGGACAACCCTGTCGAACTCCACGCTCAATGCAAAACTTTTGTGAAAGACATCCATAATTATAATTTATAAATTGATAGTCATTCGAAACAACCTTGGAAAAGATGAGAGGAAAAACAAATTATGGTTTATGTTCTTATAAATGTTCAGATAAATGATTATCTTTATATACAGAAGGAAAACAGACATTGTATAATTTACCAAATGCTTTACTTCTGGTTTGTAAACCAATCGTAAAAAGTACATGACTTGTACATTTGTATGAAATGTGCAGTAATGGATAAATGCCGAGAAGGCGAAAGAAAAAAGAAGAAAAAAAATCATCGCCGTCATCATGATCACCATCATGATCACCATCATCATCTTATCATCATCATCATTCATCATCATCATGACTTGTAAATTTGTATGAAATGTGCAGTAATGAATAAATGCCGAGAAGGCGAAAGAAAAAAAAAGAAAAAATCATCGCCGTCATCATTATCACCATCATTATCACCAACATCATCTTATTATCATCATCATCATCATCATCATCATCATCATCATCATCATCATCATCATCATCATCATCATCATCATCATCATCATCATTATTGTCACTGTATAACAGTGACAATAATGATGCGTTTGTTGTTGGTATTTTGGGGGTGGTGTCCAGGGGTATGATGGGCTTAACCTTAGGGAAACGTTTTTTTTCTCAGGGGGCTATCTACCCGAATAATTCTCCTTCCCGACTTTTCACCTGACAAGCAAAACAAATTAAAATTAAAAAATTAAAAAGGGTCCTCGCATTTGTTGATGCATGAAAATGGTTTGTGATGGATTATCCCGAAAATAACACTATTTTGCCCGAATATAGCACTATTTTGCCCGAATATGAAACGGTTCTGCCCCAAAATAAGATGACTTTGCCCAAATATGACATGGTTTTGCCCAAATTGCAGGTGTTTTTGCCCGAATATGGCCGTTTTCTAAATTCCAGGGGCTGCAGCCTATGGCATGAACAAAAGACAGTTCTCCAGATCATCACCATGTGAATGAGAATGATTATAACGTATTGATAATAATAATAATGATAATAATTATTGTAATAAAATAATGATCGAAAATAGAAATATAACTGAGTCATGAATAGAATTGTAGGAGACTATAGTCGTTATTACATCACTATCAAGTATCATTATTATGTTCCAAATCCGAACCAAAAATGTAAACAGTGGACGCTATATCGGTAAAACATTGCGATAAACAGAAGAGGGGCATGTATGTAGGCTATAAGAATGTGGAAACCAGAGCCGTATAATATGGCTCTGGTAAAAATGTGCATTTATTTAGTGGTTTCTTTTAAATCAAATTATTATTTTTAATTATTCGATGCTTCTAATGATAATACGATGTTTGTTTCGATAAAGCAAAATCGCATGTAACTAAGATATGAAATTGATACACACGAATGATGAGTATGTTGTTTTTGTTGACGTTTTGAGGATCTAGTAACTTTGTTCACATGACTATGCAAACCTGACGAAGAGGTAATGTGTAATATGCGATTATTTCGTTATGCTTTGTTTTCATAGTTGTATTCTGTTTATATAATGCTAATTTGTCATGTTTTCAGGAGTGTGTTAAAATTTGTTGATATTGTTCTGCTTGACTTGATATAAATTATGCCAAAATTATTTCATCTTCAAGTACATTGGGAGGCAAAAGAAGATTTTAGCAGTGAGTGGTAAAAGAGCGAGTATCGAGTTAGCCCAGTGGAGTACCCAAACCCGACGTTTGTCGGGCCTTTATAGGGTGTTTATCAGATGCTTCAGTCTCATATGAATTATCCACTAGGCCGTGGCTCACCCGAAATATGTCGTTTGACTCTAGCTATATGTACCTTCTGTTTGTTATTGCACCATCGCCCCATTGATTAGCTAGGCAGACTACTCAATAATAATGATGACGTCACAGTCGTCACTAAGTGAATGCATCGATATGTGAATCACTGGATATGAAAACGTTCTATGCGGTTGAGTACATTTGTTGCCTTGTTAGGCCTTTATAAAGTTAAGAGCACAACAAAATGACCTTTGATTCTAAATTTACTATAACAAAGATTTTACTATGATTAATGAACTATTATAGTACAATGGTTCCACCGCGGCCTACCTTCATTTCGAGCTTCACAAAGTAAAAGACAGGCTGGTACACTTACATTCCAGGGATATATATATCGATGGTCGAAAGCACTTATTCAATTTCTAATGTAGATGGCGCTCTGGCAAAATATATCTGCCAATTGATTGATTCCTATCATATAGAGTAGGAAACTTACTCTATGATTCCTGTACACACCACACACAAACACACACAAAGTAAATAATACTGATATATAGATTATGTACAAGCGATGTAACCGTACTAAATTTATATACAGCTGCGATTATGTGTTAAAAAAACGAAGATGTATCACTGTCACCAGAAAACAACAGTTAAAATTATTCACACAAAAATTACGAACCCATAACTGAGACGCATGCAAAAGGGAATACAATTCTACAAATTAAGAAAGTTTGCATATAATGTGTGGATGTGTCTTTTTGCTGGTAAAATACTAAAATGTAAATTGAGGAGGGTAATAAACTCAACTACTTATTGGTGGTCACAAATTGTGTTTTATTTTGTAGGCTCCTTTGACAATCGAAATTCATGTAATAATAGGTTTATTATACGTTAGAGTTAATTATAGGGTTTCCCGTGCATTTCAACACTTTTTCATTAAATTTTATAAATTTGTATTTCAATTTCGTCCCGAGAAGCCGAGAATGTGCCAATGCCAACTTAATTTTTTGTTCGATTTGTGAGCCCTCCACAGGCTATTTATTGATAGTCTTCAGACACACAAACTAACCAAATACATAATCTTTCTATACATCAAGCAACAGTTGTAGCAACTGCCACTTAAAGGGCTCTAGTAACTTTGTTGACATGTGCAAAAAGTGATGAATGGTTGATACAATGTATATTGTTGTTATCTGATATGTCCACAGGGTATTGTGTGAAAATTTCAAGTCAAATGGACGTTAATCGTTATATGGCCGAGTAATGAGAACAAATGCAAAGTGATGTTCACAAACTCATTGCACTCACTTTGTACTCGGTTTTCGCGATCCGTTGGATTATTTAACATCTGAACACTTTAATCTTTTTAACGAAAAGGAATTTTGAAAAACCGAAACCTGTCCCATGATTTTATTGTTAATACAAATACAACAAGGTATGAGGGAACGGCTATAATTCCAATTGTATTTTGAGGATTTGGACAAATGTCTTTCCATTTCAAATAGGCCTAGATAGAATATATTTCTCATCTTTATAATATTGTAAAACTTTCTTTTTCAACATATCAGAAAGAGGAACTATTATTATTCAATTTACAAATAAACATCTGTTGTTTAATCAATATAACAATGCAACTAAGAACATCGGTTCTCTCATCTTCAAAGCCAAAAATTACGTTTTGTGAAGTGAACAAAATTGTTACTTGAGTTCTTTCATAAATCCAGTTTGAGGTTTTATTCCATATACCTTTCTACTCAATACTCACATTTCTTTTTTTTAAATGTATTATATCTTTTTTTCTTTCTTTTTTTACAAAATGAACATTGTTCATTGTTTAAAACTTTCATCCTAAATAGCTGTTTATTTTTTTTTTTTTAATTCTATTAAAAATCTTATACTGAAAGTATTTCAGACTAATAACTGGTGTGAAACGAATAATTTCAATTTCGTCTATTGACGACCAATTTCACAAAAAGTCCATTCAATTTAGTCATTTTGTCACACATTAACGTCCTGTACAATTCAAATTCGTCAGTAACAGATGTGTTCAACAGTTACTGTGACCGACGAATTTGAATTGTAATCGACGAAAATGCCTGACGAACAACTTAAAGGGACTGTCCCTCTTTTACCATGTTTACAAAACGTCTGAACAGTTTCCAGTTGACGGATGGGGATGAATGTAATACACACCAACAAATCAGATCGAACAGCCCTGTAATTTGGATTCTACGGATAAAAAACGAATGCGTCCCTCCATCAAACTATATATCGGTCAATAAAAGAGTTTAACTGATTTAGCATAATATTACAACAATATTGTACTTATTCTTATAAAGCTATTGTGAAGCCGACATTTGTAAAGGTATGTCACGGAAAAAATCTCAAAAATGAAGAATATGTAATTACATGTAGTCAGTTTAAGCGAGGTTTGGTTATTTTGTTTAATATTCGGTCATGCTATTATTATGTGTGTGCGGGTCACGTAGCTAGCGCGGGTCACATAGGGGTCACGCATAACGTTGTGGTACTTCTTGGAATCCGTGCACGAACTTCCTCACTGGGTGAACGCACGTAAATGCACAATTTACCGTTGGTTGTCGGTTTATTAGATTTAGGTCTATAACTTCACGAAAAAGAGATTTCAAGCCCTAATTTTTTTCAGGCATGCTATTAAATGACATTTTCTTTCATAATTATAAGACACTAACCTCGCAACTTTTGAAATTTGGCTTGCAAAAGCGGGAATGTCCCATTAATTGAATGGACTTTTTGTGAAATTGGTCGACAATAGACGAAATTGAAGTTGGCATTGGCACATTATCGGCTTCTCGGGACGAAATTGAAGTAAGCAATTATATAACTAATTTAGTCATTTGTCACACATAAACGTCCTGTACAATTCAAATTCGTCAGTAACAGATGAAATACAACACAAATGTATGTATCTACGTTGTTCCCTATAGCATTCAATCAAACAATTAATCAAAATATAAATCTTGATTCAAACATTAATAGAGCGGTTATAACAGTGGCGTAGCGTGGTCGGACAGTGATTTTGTTAAAACACCAAGATGTATTTCTTTTTCTTTCTTCAATATTCCCTTTATGTTTGTATCGTGTTTTTTCTTAATTTTTTTTCTTCTTAATTGCGAGCAAAGCCCCCACGCCCCCCCCCCCCCCCCCGTAGCAACGCTACACAGTACACAGTACTAAAGTGTCGAACAGTTTTAATTATCCTGGTATCCATGGTCCCAAGCTCCTTTTTACACCGAGGTTCTCAAGTTTAGCAACTGGGTAGATAAATCAATCCCCGTCCACGGAATAGCATTGCTCTATGACCAACCAACCAATAATTAACTATATGTTGTTGTTTCAACCATCTTTAAGTATCACCCTTGATTGGAACATTTCTTGATAGAGGGGCAAAACTTGTTCGGCGCATCTAATCACGTCCGGTGGTAGGTCTTCAGCCCGGGGCATTGGCTTGGCCGGAAGGAACCCCCCACTCTTCATGGCCGTCCCGTAAAAATCGAAGATGTTAGTCAACATGTCACTGGCGGGCGCCCTCCAAGTCTTGACTGCATCGTTGGTGGTGTCCCACTTCAGGAGCGATTCCTGGTACGGAAGGCCAACAGCGCGGCAGTACGCGGACACGTACAACGCGGGTGCGCGCAGAAGATCATCAGCATCAATGACGATGGGGTTGCCATCCACGTTCTCCCGGACATACTTCCAGACGGTATGGATTTCCCCAAAGTTGAAGCCATCGGGACAGTACGGGTTGTGATGCTCGAGGTCAAATGTCGAGAGGTCGGCAGCATCGCCATGGAGATATCCACGCGCCAGGAGATGTGAGAACACAGCCGACCGATAGGAACTGAGTACCCGGCGAGGGTGACGAATCAAGAAGGTGTGGCGATATCCGGCCGGGAGGTACCCGACCTCGTTTCCGTTTGTAATGTCCTTGACGAAGACGTGTGTTCCTGTGGCGTACTCCAAATGCTGCTTGACTGATGAAAACCTGGTCGGAACATAAAGTAATAGATGATGGTATTAAACATAAATAACGGGGATCATAACGGGGGTATTGGAAACATTGTGTCGATCCAAGCACATGGACATATTTATTATAGGCCTGCTCACAAATTCCATATTTTTTTTCAATACAACATTATAATGCAATTATAAAGCGACATAAAGCGAGTTTTCAAGTTCCATGAACCATTTAATTAAGAGAAAGGACAACGGAACTATAGTTTTCAGAGGAATTCGCTTGCCAACAATTCAGCGTATTTGAATCTACCTATAACAATGTAATTGTCGCTCCGACCTCAAGGTATTTCTAGAAGAAACTCTCTGTGAAAGGAGTTATAAACGAGAGGATATAACTAAGTTATCAAAATGAGATGAAAGCGAGTTGGATAAAAAAAAATGAAACTTACGATAGGAGTTCTGGGTCAAAGTGGCTCGATGTGAGATCAGTCATAAACTCGGCCGCCAGGCGGAATGTATCTTCGTTTCCTTTGTAATCCACTGGGAGCTTCTTCCGTAGCCTCTGGTCAAACTCCATCGCCGCGAGGTTACAGTAGCAGAGCGGCTCAAACCAGACCTTGATGTCCTTAATAACACTCAGACATCGGGTGAGGGCTGTAGAACCTGAACGAGAAACGCACCAGAGGATAGTGCGACTTTCAGACGGGCTACCCGATGCTGATGAAGAAATTGTAGCCATGTTCCTACTGTGGAGAACGCTGCACTGCTAATGCCTCCAAACGAAATGCACAACTATTATTATGAACTACACCGGACCTACACCGCTTTGAATACATCCGTTTCCATTAGTAGAACCCGAAGGTATATTCCTGGTATATTACTTAGTTTACTCACAATAATCACGGTATTATGTCGTGTCCTTACTCTTTAGCCTAAATGTTGTTGACCATCGTTATCTTCGGAACGTTAAACTTTGATATATAAAAAGACGAAGTGATGAAAACTGGCAGGGGCAAAGTTTAATGTGTCATTGCATAATGAATACAGGTCTATATATTGTATCCTTCAAATAACAAGGCTATATGGTCAGATATCCTTTAATCAATAAACGATCAAGAGCGGTTCAATAATTCTATCAGACCAGGTCATACAGAGTGTACAGTCATAAAAGGTATATACGTGACGTGTTTGCAGATAATATAATTGTCTCTCAGTGGCGTATATAGTGGGGCGAGGGGGGCACGGAGGACACATGCCCCCAAATAATTTGAAGAACAGCAATACAAAAAATCAGGGTAAACATTATTTAAAACCAACAACATAGAGTGTGCCCCCCCCCCCCCCCCACACACACACACACCCACACCCACGCACACATAGTTCGTGTGGAGTGCCCCAATCAGTCAGGCCACGCTATACGCCACTGATGCCTCTGACACCATCCTATATACTCTGGGTCACACCTCCCCCCGGCGGTGTCTCTTCATATTCATACTCAAAAGGACACATGATTGTTCTTAAGTTACAAATTACCCCCTATTTGCGGCGTTTCGAGTACATTTTCAACAACATTAATTATAATACGTGTAGTTTACGGGTACACCATGTGAGATGGGTGGATTGGTAAAGAGTCTGTTCATTGATTATAAATTGAGTCGAATTTGGTATGATTGTGAAGGTAATCTTGTACTTTACAAGCCTCGAGAAATTCAGATTTTTTGAATTTGTTTAAATATTTTTAAATCGAAATTGAAAATGAGAAAAAATCACCCTCCAAACCAGGCCCAAATTCACTCCGATCTCGCCGCTTAAGCCATGGTCTCATCCGACCCACGTAGGCGTAGCGCACAGGTAGAGCAGTAATTTTTCATACGCGCCCATGATCTCTACGTGGGCAAATTCTACCTGAGAGTGGTCACATCCACCTAGGTCTGGTCCACGTAGAACGTTCATTTGTTCGTTCGCGTGGGCAATGCGGGGGTATAGTATGTGGGTGCCACGTGGGTGACGCGCAGGTGCTAGGCGGGCAAGACGAGGGGCACAATTTAGTTAAGATCGTTCTTACACGAGTGATGGCAATCATGATTAGAATCATTTTTAAAATCTTCGCGCGAACTGTGATTAAAATCTGTCAATCAATCAAGGAGTGCTTTTACAAGTATTATTTGGGTTGACTGCAATCACGATGGGAGTAATTTTCACTCAAATCGTTGTACTTTTGACAGTGTAAACGCAAACTAGAATCACGAATCGCGAAACTCGAATAGTGGTCCAGAGGTGTTGTTTAATCATGATTCAGTAAAATATCAGTGCGAATCGGCAGTGTAAACGGCTTGACCTCCAAAACATGATTTGGGAGGAGCTTTCGTGACCTTACGGGGACCTTACATGCGCTTCCGCGGTGACACGACATATGCTCCGCCGACATATGCTCCGCCGACAATTGCTCCGAAAAATGCGACAATTGTTCCGCGACAAATGCTCCGCGATACTTGCTCTGCCGACATTTGCTCCGACGACAATTGTTCCGCCGACAAATGCTCCGCCGACATTTGCTCCGCCGACAAATGCTCCGCCGACATTTGCTCCGCCGACAAATGCTCCGCCGACATTTGCTCCGCCGACAAATGCTCCGCCGACATTTGCTCCGCCGACAATTGCTCCGCCGACAAATGCTCCGAAGAAATTTCATTTAAAGAAATATTTATGTTAAAATTGATATATTTTTTTATTTCATCTAAAAAAAAAAATTAAAAAAAATCAGATTTTTTGTTTTCATTTTTTATTTTTAAATTAATATTAAAAAAAATGTATAATAAAAAAAAATAAAAAAATTAAAAAGTGAAATTAATTTTTTTCCCAGCCATGGGTCGGTACTTTTGCAGCCATGGGTCGGTAATTTTGAAGCCATGGGTCGGTACTTTTGAAGCCATGGGTCGGTAAATTTAGCCAATTTAGCCATTACTGGGAAAAAGTCTGATTTTCACATTTTTTCGCGCCCATTTTATAAAACAAATGCTGCACAGGCATATTTCGTGGATCGGTAAGAATTGTATGCACTCTTTTAACTTTGGAAATGGTCTAAAACCCACTCGCTGCGCTCGTGGGTTTAAACCATACCAAAGTTAAACTCGTGCATCCAATTCCTACCGATCCACTCATGCCTGTGCATCATTTGTATACTGCTGCATATAAACTGGGACTTTATTACATCGAACTTTCAGCTTATCAATGTCGTAAATACACATGCGTGCGTCAGTTATTTGTTTAAAATAAATATTTGGATTAAATAAATATAGTAATCTTTCGCGCGAAGTAGATAACATACTCGAATAATGTAAATGACCTGTGTACAGCATTTAGAAGGCCCACTTCATGAGGAGTGTGCATTGTCAAGAGTTTGATATGATAAGTCTGCCAATAAACACAATTGTTATGCCACGAATAACCCTGTATAAAGTTGACCAATATCTTCAAACAATAAATCTTATCACATCGTTACAAATTTGTTTGCCAAGATCAATTTAATATGTGATTACGTGGTTCATTTTGCACGTAGGCAGATTGCACAATACAGATTTAATGTGGACATTTTGGAAATGACAAACCGCCAAATGTCGCCATCTTTGGTAGCACTGAAAACATTTATTTTGAAATATATCTTTAATTCATGTGGATGGAAAGAAGGCTAATCATGAGGACTGGTTGTTCTTGATTCGAGATCTATTTATTTTTGCGAGAACTTTGCATGAAATATGAATTCATATTACTTACTACCACTTAACACCACACAAATTGTGTCATCTGTGAAATACTTGATTTAGACAATCATCGGACTCTCAACATATCCTATAATCATACATGTGCGCCCGGTGACACGACATATGCTCCGCCGACATATGCTCCGCCGACAATTGCTCCGCGACAAATGCTCCGCGATACTTGCTCCGCCGACATTTGCTCCGACGACAATTGCTCCGGCGACAAATGCTCCGCCGACATTTGCTCCGCCGACAAATGCTCCGCCGACATTTTACTCCGCCGACAAATGCTCCGCCGACATTTGCTCCGCCGACAAATGCTCCGCCGACAATTGCTCCGCCGACAAATGCTCCGAAGATGCGACAATTGCTTAGCCGACAATTGTTCCGCCGAAATATGCTCCGGAGATGCGACAATTGCTCCGCCGATATTTGCTCCGCCGACAAATGCTCCGCCGACATTTGCTCCGCCGACATTTGCTCCGCTGAAAATGCTTCGAATATGCGACAATTGCTTAGCCGACAATTGTTCCGCCGAAATATGCTCCGGAGATACGACATTTGCTCCGGTGACAATTGCTCCGCAGAAATATATGCTCTGAAGATGACAGTACTTCAAATTGTCCAAAAACAACATATGTTCCTCAACCATAATTGTTCCACCGACATTTACTCCGCTGAAGATTAAACTCTGGAATGAATTCTCAAGTACCTTTGGTATGAAGTGCGCTTTTATATGTTATGCGAATCTTTTGTGAAATTGGAGTACAATCGATTCAGTAACCATCGATTCATTCAAATATTTTATTTGGCTGGTTTGTTTGTTTCACGTTTCTTTATACAGAGTGGGGGGGGGGGGGGGGGGGGCAGTCAAGCCCAGTGTTGTAAGGATGCGTGACCATGCAGCCTGCATCTAGTAGCAGAAGGGGAGGCGCAATAACACACAACACTGGCTTTAGTTTTTGATGTTACATTGGGGTTCGACTGGAGTCGAACCACGGACCCTCATAGTATCCGAAAATGCTGTGATGAATAGTATACTGTTCCAAGCAATCATCAAGCGAAGGGCATGATACTGGTGTTAAGATCGATCATGAATAGAAAAAAGAAAAGTCTTTATAATCACTGCATTTGTATTACTCAGACTCTTTATGAATCAAGAAATTGTTCCGCATGAGTTCAAAATTTATCCACGTTTTATCAAAATTCAAAGAACGTTATTCTCACCCACTGTAAAATCTTCGGAGTTCCAATTTTGTTTAGATTTGTTCATCGTTCACTGAACAACGAGGGCCCAATTTGTGACACTTCTAAACGCCCCCCCCCCCCCCCCCCCCCACTCCGTAAACGATTAAGGCTGCCTTATTGTCCAACAGAAAAGCACAAACTTCCAATGCATTTTGCATTCGTATAAACGGAAGGATTGGCAGGAAGTAGCAGAAAATTGAAATTCAATAATCTAAGGAATTGAGGGGTCCTCTAACCTCCACAGTGAGGTAAGATGGACACTTCACCCCTTTAGTGACTATGACGTCATATTCCATAAAAAGCAATATGTGATCAATTGTATTGTTAATAATTGTGAAGAATAGATTGTCTTCTAGACGATGTGATCTTTATTTAAAGGGGTAGTACAGTTTTGGTAAGGCTGAACTTTAGTAACCAACCCTGGACAGTTACTTGATAAACTAATGGTTATAACTCCACCATACTCGAAAGGTATACAAAATTACAAACGACTTAGTAAAACGCCTGTTATCATTCAAAAAGAGCCATTTAAACACAAGAGGGCGCTTTTCTAAAAAGGCATTGGTTTCAACCATTTTCATACAAAATTATGCATGTGATGTTTTATTGGAATGATGATTAGATCGAGAGATCATCAACTATTCCAAAAATGATTTTGACAAATTTTGAAAAAGTGCAAGCATTTTAAAAATATTTTTTTGAAAAAAAATCATCTAATTATTTGGGCATTTGACTGCGGAGCATTTAGCGACGGAGCAAATGTCGGCGGAGCAATTGTCGCGGAGCAATTATCGGCGGAGCAAATGTCGGGAGCAACGGAGCATTCGCAGCTTCGGAGCATTTGTCGGCGGAGCGGCGGAGCAAATGTCGGCGGAGCATTTGTCGGCGGAGCAAATGTCGGCGGAGCATTTGTCGGCGGAGCAAATGTCGGTGGAGCATTTGTCGGCGGAGCAAATGTCGGCGGAGCATTTGTCGGCGGAGCAATTGTCGTCGGAGCAAATGTCGGCGGAGCAAGTATCGCGGAGCATTTGTCGCGGAGCAATTGTCGCATTTTTTGGAGCAAATGTCGGCGGAGCATATGTCGGCGGAGCATATGTCATGGAACCGCTTCCGCCGATAAACCGGGCGCTCTTCGCTTCGAATGCAGTCATGCAATGAAGTACTAGTGTTCTCCTTGTTTGAATTGACAGATACGTCTCCAGAAACCAGATTGTAATCACCAGTGGCGTAGCGTGCTCAGACTGATTGGGGGGGGGGGGGGGGGGGGGGGGGGGTGGGGGGGGGGGGCACACCTTATGTATTTCCTTGTTTTTTCAAAAAATGGCCCCTTATGTTTTTTATTGTTTTTTTCAACCCCCCCCCCCCCCCCCCCCCCGTAGCTACGCCACTGGTAATCACAGTTTGCGTAAAGTCGTTCGTGATGTCGTCCGTGATGTATACATGATTCAAATCATCAAAACAAAATACAATATATCAATAAAAATACATACCAAACACACCTGATACATATTAGAAAATTATTAAAAGAATATTTATGACATCACACTTCACCACTCTTTACCCTGCAAATAACGAAGACAAATCGCAAGTTCTACCTACGTGCCCCCCACGCACCATCCACGCACCAGCTATCCGGAAACCGCAACAAATCATCGTAGACCAAAAATTGTGCATGACCAATTTTTCTCTACGTAGAAAAATAAAGGCTACGCGGAGATCAGGTATCTTGAAACTACTTGCGTCGTGCGCACGGGCCACCCGCGAGGGGCCGCACACAGCCCCAAAGTATCTACGTGGACTCCTCGCTACGCCTACGCGGGTCGGATGAGACCATGGCTGGGAGTGGTCGTATCATCTGCGCCTGGTCTACGTAGAAAATTCGTTTAATTAAGGTTTTCGCGTTGGCAGTGCGTAGGTAGTACGCAGGTGCTACGTGGATAGCGCGAAGGTGCTACGTGTGCATGACGAGGGGGGAGTGGTGATCGCGTGTGCAGTGCGTGCGTAGAACGTGAGTGAAACGTGCGTGGCGCCCGGGGGCTACGTGGGTGTTTCTCAAGCTTTTATTCCTCGCAAATAACTAAGAAAATTATCAAGTACTACCCACGACCCTCGGACGTGCCCCCCACGTGCCCCGCACGCAAGCACCCACGCATCAGTCACGCGGTAGCTGCAACAAATCATCGCAGACCAAAAATTGTGCATGTCAATTTGTCTCGACGAAGGAAAATTTAGGCTACGTGAGGGTCAGGTAGCTTGAAATTACTTGCGTAGTGCGCGCGGGCCACCCACGTAGGACCACTTACACTCCAAAATGTCTACGTAGATCGCGCGCTACGCCTACGTGGGTCGGATGAGACCATGGCTTAAAGCCATGGTCTCATCCGACCCAATTAGGTGATACGTATATCATACGTACGTATCACCTATTGATTTCGTTCGAATTTTTATTATTCTTCCAATTTTGTCCGTCGCATATCTCAAGATCAGATGAATTAATTGTCATGAATCTTCACATGATAATAGATATGATCTAACTTAGATCTGTGTAACTTTTCAATGAGGTCACATCAATGTGACGTCATCAGGACGCCATTTTGTCAAATTTCAATAATCATCATATCTCAGTCATTAAAAATCAATTTTAATTAAAGTTTCACATCAATATTAATCTGGTCAATGGTCAACTTTCTAGACTATGCTCATGCGCATACCCCTGGAGACGTGCGCGTACGCGTCCGTCAAAGAAAAAAATGTCAAAACATTTTCAAAACCCCAACCCGAGGAATTTACTATAGTCTTGTTTTCACGGTGAAAGCCAATTCTTAAGAGTTGCAATTCTTAAAAATTAAAACCGGAAGTAGTGTGCGCGCCTTACTCATTTGAGGTCACGCGCACTCACTTGACTCGTTTTCACACCGGAAGCATATCTCGGTCATGAGGTCAACCTAAACTACGAGTCTAGTAGTTGATTGTGTTCTGACGGTAAACAAAATAGACTGCGCGGATTCGCGCGCTCATCGCGCGCTCATTCTGCGCAAAATCTTACAAGTATCTTATGGTTATCTTGTGCTTTGGAAACGACAAGATAACTACGAGTTTGCAGTGCGCGCAATCTTGTGGTTTGGAAACCACAAGATAACCACGAGTTTTGCGTGATCAAACGAGCGCTAACCACAAGATACCTCTAAGATTACAAACCACTAGATAACCACAAGATTGGCTTTTACCGTAGGCTATCTTGTGGTTTTCAAACCACAAGATTGCGCGAACTGCAAACTACGCGCAATCTTGTGGTTATCTTGGTGTTTCCAAACCACAAGATAACCACAAGATACTTTTTGCGCAGAATGAGCGCGCGATGAGCGCGCGACTGCGCGCAGTCTATTTTTTTAAGCGTCTGAATCATAGAAGTAGTATATAAATAACTCATAGAAGTATGAATAAACAAACCAACCCGTTTATAACTAGAAGCAAAGACGCTTAATGGAAAGACCGACCACTGGACAATTTTCTTGTACAAAGTGAATGGGCAGCGCGCGATGTCCTCAGTTAATGCGCGCAATTACAGTCCTGACGTCACAATGCAAATTGCACAGGGGGGGTTCCCCACATATGTATTGTTGCAGTTGTTGTTGTTGCTGCTGGCTTAATGTGAATGACTCGGCTATTTTTAGCCTAGCAACAACACTATTTTCGGAAATAAATCAGCTGACTAAGCGCACCGATTTTATAATGCGCACACATACGCAGTTATCATTGGTCAATTATTCCACAAAGCAGTATCATGTTGGGAAGAACAAAGTCGATTGGTTTGTCGGTGCGTATATTCCAGACAGTGTGCGTGATAATATGCAAATATCCAAATATGCCATTGCCTGTTTATTGTGCACGTTCGAGATCTGTGAATTTAACAATTCTTTATTTCAAAAATGTGAGTGAAAATCTCTAAAAGCTATCGACTATAATTTTTAAATATTTTTACCTATACAAAGACAATATTGAATTAGAAAAGCAAAGTGTCCCCCAGGTGTACCCAACTTGGAGATAAGCTGATGTTCAATCGTCATACTAGCCTGAATTTGCCGAGTTTAAGTAAGTACGTTCTGATCCTTACTTTTGTTTAAATTAATACTAACAAAGGGAACATTTGTTCCAAAAAAGCTATCGACTATAATTTTTAAATGTTTTTTCATTAATTTAAATGAACAAGATTCATTACTGTAGCCAAACCTCTGGGTGTACCCAACTTTCTCTTTAGCTCGATTTGAATCTTCATTCTGTTTGAAGGAACATCGCTGCGCGGCCGCTAGTGATCTGTCTTGTAATTCTACAGTCTTTGCTAGAAGGCTCACTTAACGCGCGCAAGTCACGTGTCCCATAGACTTTGTACATGGGCAACATGGCGGAGTGAACCGATTTTTGGAGCTCCCGTAGCCCACTTCTCTACGTCATCGCGTAGTGACCTAGAAATACTTGACCAATCATCATGCTATGCAGTGCGTTGCCTATCGCGCCTATTTTCCTGCGCACTGTCCTAGATTTCATCACGCTTATGAGAACAATGAGAGCCATTGTGACGTATGCATATGAACTTGTTTTATTGACCTCGATCCCGTGACGACGCGTTTGAACTACTCTGTGATTGGTTAACTGTAGTTCCCAAGTAGCCCATAATGCAACCAGTTGTAGGCTCTTCCGGTGAGCAAAAATCGCTGCACTCTGGCAGCAGTGACACCCCCCTGAAATAACTAGAAGAGAATCTACGCACTGCGCGCTAATTTTCCCATAGCCTTAACACGCAGCAAACATGGCCGGTTAGGGAAACTTCATGGACTGGCTAACATGGAATGCTGGGTATTTGGTAGTCTATGATCTAAGACCCTCGATCGCATGATAAAAATAATCCCACCACAATAGCCGCCAACGAGAGATATCTGCACAACAGCAGTGATGGCTACCAGCAGAGGCCTCGTGAGCAGCGATCACTGATGTTACGCAGACCTCTCTCGTTGGTCGCGCTATGTTCAACATGCGATCGAGGGTCTCGATCCTAGACTAAACGTATCCCAGAATTCCATGTAAGCCAGTCCATAAAAGTTTCCCAGATTAGCGCGCAGTATGACCCCCCTGGTCTGAATCAGCTTCGAGACAAAACAGGTCAAGTGAGTGCGCGTGACCTCAAATTAGAAACTCTCGAGAATTGGCATCGTTTGAACACACATTTTGCAATTCTTAAGAATTGCAACTCTTTAAGAATTGGTTTTCATCGTGTGAACACGGCTGTTGACTCATAATAACGGAGTACGCGCGCGTCAAAATCAAAATAACGCGCGCGCGCAAATTGGAAAAATATGGGGAAAAATACCTTTTTTCATTTGGCCTTACTCTTTTTTCAAGTCCATGAACCCCCAATTCTTTTTTAATATTCGGAAATATTATGAGTTGTAAATGTGAATTCATACTTCATTTATGCCAATTAGATTCTATGACGTCATCAAATTGAGGTTAAAAATTGAAAATGCGAATTTTAACCGATTTTAATTGATTCTAAAATCGATTACAGCGGATTTTTAATCATATCTCGCTTATTCTCCTATCGAGTTTCTCCCAAATTTTAATATGATGTACTAGTACTGTAGCTAAGACTGTGTTCTAAAACAACCAGTATAAATTAATTATCTTTGTGACACTATCATGACATATGACATAGATTAGTGTGAACAGTTAAAATCAACTTTTACTGTTTATATGCACGTGTCGTACACTGCGCGTAGATCAGAGATCAGAGACATGCATTGTTTTGCTTTACTTTTGATTATGATACCCTCCTAAACACTTACACTAAATTTCAGTAATTTTGGACGCATTATGGTGGAATACGAGCGCTTCAAAGATAAAATATACGTGCGCGCGCTCAAATTGTCAAAATATGGTAAAAACATGCCCTTCTTTAATCGGCCAGAACTTTTTAAAACTTATCGATATCCCCAAATATTATATCATATTCATAAAGAATATGAGTTGTAGATATGATTTCATACATAACCTTGGTCAATTTGATTTTCTAATGTTATCGCATTGCACGTTCAAGTTAACAAATTATTTCACCGTTTAACCATAACAGAGTAACACAAGTATATATTACAAGTAGCCATATTTCATATTGCATAATTGCCACAGCAAGTGTAAACATTACCGCTGGCATATAGTGGTACCGACGTTTGACTTACGATCTTACTGGTATGGCGAGGGTTCGAATCTCGGGTAGGGTTTTTTTTTCTTTTTCTTTTTTTTTTGTTTCTTTGTTTGTTGTTGTTGTTGTTGGGGGGGGGGGGATATCGATAGATTATGACATTATAAATGATCATTTTCTGAAATAAATTTTACAGGGATCATAACGAATTCGTACGTATTACCTAATTCGTCAAAGTGACGAATTCAAAGTCTAGTTGTATTTTGTTTTTGTTTTTCGTTCCAGGTATTATGGCTGCGGCCTTTGTATACCAAGCCTGATCCAAGAGGCCAAGGTGGTTGATTTGGGGAGCGGAACGGGACGAGATTGCTACGCCATCAGCAAACTGGTGGGGCCCGATGGATTCGTGGTGGGCATTGATATGACTGATGAACAGGTTAGCAGGCTCACTAATAACTACGCCATCATGGTGTTAAAACCATGGAGCTTAAAAAAAGAAACGTTTCACAGGGATACGCTCACCAAGAACTATAGATTGCTTAAATACACAAAAGAGGGTTGCAGGACCTTACAAAGACCCGGCAAAACCTATTTTAGATCTAAAATGTGTTTTTTTCTTTTTTTTGGGGGGGGGGGGGGGGAGGGGTTGGTATTCAATTTGGCATTTTGAGAGCTAAAGCACTTCTGTAAAGCACCGTCTACAATCAACAACACGGTACAAAGTTTGATAAAAATCTGGTGCTGGTATTGAGGAAATTGATTAACCCTTTTTGCATGTTTACATCTTACTTATATTCTGAAACGGTTTGGAAACAGCTGATTTGATTTGGGGAGTGGAACGGGTCAAGACGTCCACTTCAAAGGTACTACCACACAACAAATATATTTTCATATTCAAAATGAAAGGTAACCTTTGAAGTAGTCCATGCTACCAACAAGTTCAGAAAAATATGTTTTCAGAAAAATTGTATAATTGGAAAACGCATTACCATACTAATCATGTGGTCATGGGTCTACAGACGAAGACTACTTTTTGTCTAGGACGAACGCTTCGTCCGTGATTATATTGTCTCCTAACGTACGCGTGAATAAAATTGACGCACTCCCAGACGTTTGACGCGTAAGGAACCATGGGGTCATATTGGTTCCGTAAGTTGTGATAATTAATTGTATTGTTTATGAATAACACAACCCTTTGCAGTGTGTCGGGCATCTATTCAATATCACACAAAGGTACCAAACAAACTAATAAATTTTTTTTGCCTGGTGGTCCCCTTTAAGGCTCGAGGAATGAGGAGGGGGAGGGTATAAATTTTAGTTGATTTTCACCAAATTGGATTTTTCCTCAAATAAAGCTATAAGCGCCATCACTGGCGGGCATGAGACTACTTGCAGTAGCCCCATGGAGCCATGCAACAGAAAACTATGTTCACATGGGACTGGCCATACTTATGACTAAGTTTTCCACATAAAGGAACTTAAAGGTACACTTGAGAATTGGTACTTCCCGAAAAAAAAATTGTAAGGGCTTTGGATGGTTTTAACTCCATTTGAAAGTTCATTGAGTAAAACATGTAAAATGAAAAACATTCCCTTTCGAATGTTGATCAGCGGCCCTCGCCCGCTGGAATGGTTGCCATGCCGGTTGTCAGGAAACGAACAATAAGAATAGTGTCTGCGCTGCGCTGGCGTTTCGTTGCCTGGTCTGGAGGCTGGCGTATCGGGGGTGGTTCGCGCTGGATGATGGCGTGGCTTATTATGTGGCGCGGTCTTCCTGCGATGGGCTAGTTCGCCGGTATTGGGCGGTGGTTCGTCGGTGTGACGTAGATCGGATTTTTTAATATATTTTTTTATTTTTTAAATTCTAATATAACTATTGCTTTTTGTTCTTCTTTTTTTTTTGGGGGGGTATTAATTGTCCTAAAGTAAAGGTATTCTCTTATCCCCTATGAATCTCTAATCGTCTGTCAATCATAATCCGGCCCTTGACGATGAGTTCCCTTTTTTACCCCCTTATATAGTATATATGCCAACCCATTTTCTTTGTAACCTAACAGGTAATATGTATTGAAAAGAATTAGTCCCTGTAATTTCAAAATAATAATATGAAAAATATAAAAACATAGATTTATTTCTGAAATAAATAAATTAATTTAAATACGTTTAAATACTGTCACCAGCCCCGAGTCTGTCTGATAGTCACGCACAAGTGAACATGTACACCCCCCTGATTTGTGTTGTTTTTTGTCGACACTCAAAACAAATGCACTTGCACTTCTACGCGCACATGCACTCACCTAACACACAATATCCATTTATACTGGTTGCCACACCAAATTTTAAATTTGTATAGCTTTAAATAATATTTTGAATGATCAAGATTTTACACCCCAGAGTAAATATTATACTACTAGTGAATTTAATTTTTTCCTCGGAGCTTCGCCCCTCGGAAAAATAGTAACTTTGCAAGTCCCTCCTCAGATATAATTTCCCACTATGCTTTCTCACAGCTTGTTATATTTGTATACTATCGACCAATTGCTTGATTACCAAGCATTTCAAAAATATTAGAAAAAATAGTATATAAACGATTATATTCTTTCTTAAATATGAATAATTTATTAATTCCTAATCAATGTGGATTCAGAAAGAATCACTCTACTGATTACGCTACCCTACAATTAAGTGACAAAATAATTGATTCCCTCGCTCAAAAAGGAACACACTGTAGGTGTTTTTATGGACTTATCGAAGGCATTCGATACTATGGACCATTGTATATTAATTCGTAAATTAAAAACATAATAGTTAGAGGAACTGTACTTTCTTGGTTTGAAGATTATCTGCGTAATAGAAAACAATATGTTATTTTTAAATCTAAAACATCTAATATTTCCACTGTTAAGTACGGAGTACCACAAGGCTCTATTTTAGGTCCTTTATTGTTTTCAATATGATATTGTTAATGCATCACCACTCCTAACATACGTTTTGTTCGCAGATGATATTAACGTATTACATAAAGACTTAAACATTCTTATTACAACCCTCAATTTAGAATGAAATAAATTATCATCTTGGTTCTAATCCAATAAACTCTCTTTAAATAATATATATAGGTTTTCCCGCTCAATTTTGCACTTTTCTCAATCGAATTCATTTAGGGGCATTCGAATTCGCGCGTTGCCGCAGTATCGTTGGTATCGGTTTTTCTAATTCCGAATAAGTGCAAGCGAATTCATGCATACGCATACGATTTCGCGAATAGACACAGAAGTTCATTTATGGGCAATCGATTTCGCGAATGTGCAGCCAAATGTAAACTTGGTTCATACAATTTAACGCGGCATGGCCGGTCATGCCTGATGAGCACGTTTGGAGCATTCGATTTCATTTCGGGGCAAACAATTGTAACATTTCGTCATTCGTTTTAGATAACGCGAATGCTATGTACATGTATGTACATTTGTGTATATGTAGGGGAGGGGGGGGGGGTACTTTCGGGGCCTTGGACTTTCATGGGAGACATATGTATGCATTTCTCAGTGGTCCGTAAATATACATACAAGTCTTCGTCCTGTTTTAATTGTCTGAATATATATATAATTATGATATGACACACGAAACTGGGAACAATAATGTTTTACTTTTGCCCTGGAAAGGACATTGTGCACTTTGCGGTTTGTTACGTTTGAACATTTTTACAAAATGATGTATTTACATGTATTTTGTTATCATCAAGATTTTCCAATTGTAATGTCATCTACATCCCCATTTAGCTTTAATGAACATTGATATACGCTTTAGCACGGAGCTATATAGGAGGCACAATCACCCCTCCCCACCCCTAATAAGTTGACAAACAATACATCATAAGCCAAAGGGGAATCTTTATAGAAAAAAAAGATATACATGAAGCTTATAAGCATTTTATTTTATATATTTCCAGATGGCCAGGGTCCTTTTCCCCGAATTCCATTTTCTCATTCTCACCTTACAAGCAAAATTTACCTTTATCAAAATTATATTCCTTTTATAAATTTCACGAATAATTTATGACTTGATTTTTCCCAAATATAACATGCTTTGTCTGAATATGAATTAAGTTTACCTGAATACAAACGCCACTGCTCTTAGCCAATTTATTGCTGATCTATCTTTACATTTCTTAAATCGAAAGCAGTAATTTGAAAATTGGCTGCCCTTTCACGAATTCGATTGACCGAAGAGACGTCTACGTATACTACGTGTCAATTTGAACGACCATTGACGAAATGGTATGCGCTTTGTGCGAATTCGTTTGCTCCGGGCGTGATTTTGAATGCCTATTAACGAATTCGAATAATGCTTTGGTACGGCGATCGCAAATCGCGCGAATTCGTTTGCTCCTATTATCAATTCGATTGACACAATCGCGAAATTGAGCGGGAAAACCTATAATAAAACGAATTATATGTATTTTAAAAATATACACTCTAAACATGCACTTCATTTTAATTTTGTTATAGATGACACGCCCATAATTGAAAAAGAAGTTACCAAACTCTTAGGTGTAAGGATTGATTCAAATTTAACTTAGAATAGTCATATAAATAACATTTGTATGTTAGTCTCGAGAGGCATAGGCATTCTATATAAATTAAAATATTATCTTTCACAAAAGTCACTATTTATGCTTTATAATTCTCTCATTTTGTCACACATATCGTATTGTAACATAGTATGGGGGAATAGTAATGAGATGAAAATTATGTTAATTTATCGTCTTCAAAAGAAAGCACTCCGTATTTGTACACATTCACATTATATTGCACATACTGATCCAATATTTTATGAATGAAAAAAAACATTACAAATTGCTGATATTCACATTTTTTCAAACTGCAATCTTTATGTATAAGTTTTGGATAAATACTATACCATTAGCATTTCGAAATATTTTTGTGTACAATAGTAGTATACATTCATATCCTACACGACACTCATCCGACTTCCATTTAACTAACCCAAACATTATTATGGCCTATAAATCGATAAGGCACCATGGTCCAGACATTTTGAATGCTTTACCTGACAATATTAAACACTCTGCATCTCTTTATTCATTTAAAGCTTCGATGAAAAAATATTTAATATCCAAATATTCATAAACATTATAAGGGTCTTAATGATTGTAATTATTTGTTGATATTAATAAATGTTAAGATTTTAAGATGAAAAAAAAAAAATCAAACACTTATTTCACCTGCACTCACCCACATGCACACACTTGCATTTTGTTTTTATTTTTTCCTTCCCATTTTTATTTTTTATTATTCAGATACTTTCTGAGAAAAAAAAATCACTTATACGTGACACTCTATTTTCCTACATACTCCTATAACAGCGCCATGTACCCCCCCCCCCCCCCCCCTTCCTGGCTGCTATCGACTCAAGTCTCAAGCATTCATGCTTATGATAGTTTGCCTCTGCATTTATCCTGATTCTTTGATTTACATTACATTCAAGTTCTCAATAATTTTTTTGTATTTTCTTTGTGTATATCAATTGTCACATTTTATGTAAATCAATTATATTATATACTTGTATTGTTATTTGAATATGTTGTATTTGATTTTTCAATAAATGAAGAAAACATCTGCTAAAAAAAAAAATGCTTTCATAGTTGTACAATTTGATTTAAAAAATATTTTATTTATATATTGTCTAGCCAGGCGATATCTTTACGCTTTACACTTCTTTCAAAACAATTCAAAAGAGGTTTTTAAATAGATGTTGATGATATCTCTATTTAATAATTATTTTAAAAAAACATCACATGCACAATTTTGTATGAAAAATGGTTGAAACCAATGAGTTTTTAAAGAGCGCCCTCTTAAAGTTTTAAAGGCTCTTTTTAAATGATAACAGGCTTTTCACCTAGTCGTTTGCAATTTTATATACCTTTCGAGCATGGTGGAGTTATAACTAATAGTTTCTAATGTTATGGTGAAGGTTTTGGTTACTAAAATTCAGTTTGACCAAAACTCAAATATCTCTTTAATCATGCCAAATTTATATAATTCGATTTTGGCAAAGAAAAATTGAACATTTAAATCAAAGCAATGATTTTGAAGATTATATTAATCACTGTTTCTACTCAACTTTTGGGAAGTAGAGTAGTGATTCATAAATTCTTAAAATCATTTTGTTTTGTGTTTCAGTAAACCAATTGCAATAATGTTTGTGTTAAGTATGTATATTAGTCTTTTTTCACCCAACTTTGCAGTGATTTTGAGATTCAAACTATTTATACATTTCTCATTAACTTTTGTATGAGCTTTCTGCCTAGGGTGGCTACGGGCTACCCCTTCGATTATGGGCAAATTTTGTCTCACAGTCTCACCCAATTTCTCCTGATGTATCAGAACACTTTTATAGCTTTTTTTTCTAAGCATCTCAAGACCCTATGGATATTCTCTTATCATTCAAAAAGCGCCTTTACGTTATAAATGCTGATTCTGGACTACCAGGCGGAGGGCCAAAGTCGAAAAGGTGGCTTTCCTTTAAGAGATATGTTGCCAGACCTCCACAACAAATTTAAATCAATTTCATTTGCAAGCATTTTTATTGAGAACAAAGTAAGAGGTCTACCTTAACAAATTTGTTGCGAACACCTCTCGTCCGAAATAACAGGCATTTTTATTTGCTATAGTTAAATCGCGAAAAACAACAAATGACACCAAAATCTCCATAATTCTGCTGTTATATAGGTTTTCCCGCTCAATTTTGCGATTGTTTCATTCGAATTGATAATAGGAGCAAACGAATTCGCGCGATTTGCGATCGCCGTGTCAAAGCAGCATTCGAATTCGTAAATAGTCGTTCAAAATCACGTAGGAGCAAGTGAATTTGCACAAAGAGCATACCTTTTCATCAATGGTCATTCGAATTCGCGAAAGGGCATTGACAGTTGGCTGCACATGCGCGAATTCGAGTGCCCATAAATGAACTTCTGTGTCTATTCCCGAAAGCTTATGCGTATGCATGAATTCGCTTGCACTTATTCAGAATTTGGAAGACCGATACCAACGATTACGCGATAATGCGTGAATTTGAATGACCCTTAATGAATTCGATTGAAAAAAGTGTAAAATTGAGTGGGAAAACCTATATTAAAGAAAATACAATTTCCTACTATTTAATATAGGTTTTCCCGGTCAATTTCATACTTTTCTCACCCAAATTCACACAAGGGTCATTCAAATTCACGCGTTTCTTGCTCAGGGGCGAATTCGGTCATTCAATTTCACAAAACATGCATCCAATTTCGTTTACTTGCACCCCTTTTTCAATTTCGAGCAATCAAAATCACTACACGTTCATTTAATTTAATTTTCGAGCACAGAAATGTATTTTCGGTCATTCAAATTCACACGGTCATGAAGGACAGGCAGATTTGCGATTTTTGTTGCATTCAAGTTCAATTTCAGGAAGTCAGTTTCCCACTTGGTGCATTCAGTTGAATTAACATGACACGTTTTCTAAATTGTGTTATAGATTTAACTAAAATTAAATTAAAATTAGCACAATCACTCACACAATGACACTAATCCATGATTACAAACACATTATGTATGTTATACCAATGTGCATAAAAAAGACCCCACCCAGCACACACATAGAGTCATTTGCATGCTAACTCTTATCTATACAACACCCTCCATCACGGCCCGGTCTCTCCGTTCCCTTCCCCGACCGCTCCCACCCTCCTTTCACAGTGTTAGCCTTTAGCACCACTTAGTTAAATATACATTTGTTTGTGAGAGTTATATGATCATTTAAATTCAAATAAAGGGAACAAATTATAGATAATTATTTCGTTTAAAAATGTTACAATATTTATTGGGATGTCACGATGTGTGTGAGGGGTAGGGCATGCACACTGGTCTGCTGGTCAGCTAGTGAAGATGTTGTGTTATAGAAAGCATAGTGTGTGAGTGACGCGCTTGTGTGTTATTTTTCATGTAATTTTGCACTAAGAACCTACTAAAAACATAACATTAATTTGGAAATATGCCACAGTCCGTTATTCCGAAGGTTCGTTATTCCGAAGGTTCAGTTATTCCGAAGGTTCGTTATTCCGAAGGTTCGTTATTCCGAAGGTTCGTTATTCCGAAGGTTCGTTATTCCGAAGGTTCGATATTCCGAAGGTTCGTTATTCCGAAGGTTCGTTATTCCGAAGGTTCGTTTATCCGAAAATAAAATCGGGTTCGTTATTCCGAAGGTTCGTTATTCCGAAGGTTCGTTATTCCGAAGGTTCGTTGATCCGAAAATAAAATCGGGTTCGTTATTCCGAAAATTAAATCGGGCTTGTTATAATACTATAGTTTGTGTTTTGTTTATTTAATTTACAGCCTGCATTAAGCATACCCCTCCTCCTTTCCCTCCCTTGGCCAGACCAATCAAACATTTAAGTTTATTTTATCTCTTTATATGAAATTATAGCATTATAACAAACCCAAATTCATTTTCGGATTAACGAACCCGATTTCATTTTAGGAATAGCGAACCTTCGGAATAACGAACCCTCGGAATAACGGACCTTCGGAATAACGAACCTTCGGAATAACGAACCCGATTTCATTTTAGGAATAGTGAACCTTCGGAATAACGAACCTTCGGAATAACGAACCTTCGGAATAATGCAACAAATGTTCGGATTAACGAACCCTATTTCATTTTCGGATTAACGAACACTCAGGTATAGGAAATTTGCGTGTTCGGAATAACGAACCTTCGGAATAACGAACCTTCGGAATAACGAACCTTCGGAATAACGAACCGCACCCGTTAATTAAACTGAATGCAGAAAGAAGGAAACTGAGTTTCTGAAAATGAAATTGAATGCCACATAAACGTAAATCCGCTGACCGCGTGAAATTGAATGCACGAAACGTGAATACCTGTGTCCGAAAATTAAATTGAATGCACGTATGGTGATTTTGATTGCTCTAATTTGAAAATGGGGTGCTCGTTAACGAATTTGGATGCATAAATTATGAATTTGAATGACCGAATTCGCCCGTGAGCAAGAAATGTGTGAGTTTGAATGACGCTTAATATGTGAATTTGCGTGAGAAAAGTATGAAATTGGCCGGGAAAACCTATACAGTATACAGTATAGCAAACATCATGTTTTAAGATAAGTGACATGGTCATTTTTAGCCCAAAACTCAGAATGCAGACATTTTGTTCAACAATAGGAAATTAATGATTTACATTTTTACATATTTATATATCAATTATTTTTGCGGGAAACAAACTCATACTTTCCAGAAAACTGCCCAGTTATACCAGCAATATTGTGTGGAAATTTAACCAATGTCACCTATCTAAATAAAAAGTTATAACATCTTGAAGTCAGCAGGGTTCAATAACCGGCACTTGCACTTGCCCCCCTTGCCCAGAGCAAGTACAAAGTAATGTTGGGTAAGTTATAATTCATAAATGGTCTAGTTTGGTGGCCCAATTGACGATTGGGCAGCTAAATTGATGAAATACGGGGGAACTCTGTTATTCATAATGTTTAAATATTATCTAGAGCTAGAATTAAGAGGGCAATACATTTTTGTTGAGTCAAATCAGATTTTAAAAAAGTATGATTTTATTATCCCGATTGGGACCACAGAGAAACAAGTTTAATAGACTAACTTGTTTCTTTTTTCTTTCTTTTATTCTTTTTTGTCTTTCTTTGTTCGTTTTCTTTCATTACATTTTGTTTGATTAAATATTGATTAGACACAATTACCCCTGGGAACCCAATGTTTTTACAAGCATTGCTTCTTTTTGGTTCCCCCATATTTCACGTTATAATTACAAACAAATTGTTGATTATGTAACATTTTATTGTATTTTAGTCTACAATTTATTTATTTAATTGTATTTCGTTTATGAATGTATTGTTTGTTTGTATCATTACTTGTTCAACATTTATTTGTGAAATATGGAAATAAATTCAAATCAAATCAAATCTACTGTCCCGATCGGGATAATAAAATCATACATTTTTAAATCTTACTTGCCCGAACAGAGCCATTTGTATTATTTTTCAGCCTCCACACTACTAGTGTGGAGGCTCTTTCCAATGAAACTATCATTCAGCAGATTGCAATTATATTGGTAATTTGGTATAAGATCAAAGTCTCTGAAATCCATTGAAAACAAATTGATAACTACAGTCTGTTTATTTTTGTTTATATTACTGACAGCTTGAGCTTGCAAGGAAGTATGAGGCTTATCACCAGGAGAAGTTTGGCTACCCGAAGCCCAATGTGGAGTTTCGCAAAGGCTTCATCGAAAACCTCAAAGATGCCAAGGTGGAGGATAACCAGTATGATATTGTTGTGTAAGTACCACGTACAGTTTAATGACATTTTTAAACCTCCCTTCAGAGTTTTTAGTCCATCTTAAGAAGTTTCCACATTGCCAGAGTTTCGCAAAGGCTTCGTTGATAGAGTTGAGGACAACATCTCAGTACTGAGATGTTAAAAGTCTATCCTAAAGCGAAAGAACAGTATAGAGAAACGCCCACACACTAACATTATACATATTCTTTAGTACTCTACACACTAACAAATAGGAGTGCAATTGTGCACCCCTAGGGGTGCACGATCTTGTCCCATATTTTGCACGCCTAAAGGTGCACATGTGCACCCCTTAACAGGGATGTACATGAGCACCCTTGAAAAGCTGCATATGAACACCCCAAGAGTGCCCATGTCTACCTTATAGGGTGCACGATCTTGTCTCATATTTTGCACGCCTAAAGTGCACATGTGCACCCCTTAACAGGGGTGTACATGAGCACCCTTGCAAATGTGCACATGTCCACCCCTGGAGTATACATTTCCACCCTTCGAGGTGCAAACTTGCATCCATAAAGGTGCACATGTCCACCCCTGGAGTAAACATTTCCACCCTTCGAGGTGCAAACTTGCACCCACTAAGGAGTAGATTTGGTTCCTAAAAGGTGCCCATGTCCACCCCTGGAGTAAACATTTCGACCCTTCGAGGTGCAAACTTGCACCCATTAAGGAGCAGATTTGGTTCCTAAAAGGTGCCCATGTCCACCCCTGGAGTAAACATTTCGACCCTTCGAGGTGCAAACTTGCACCCATTAAGGAGCAGATTTGGTTCCTAAAAGGTGCACATGTCCACCCCTGGAGTAAACATTTCCCAAAGGCCGAGAAGCGATACCGATAACAGATTTTCCCAACGGCATACTCCTTTTAGAAAAACAACAAATCTTGGTTACCGACACACGCCAAAGCGGGCCCTAATTTGCTAAATATCTAAAAATCTGTCGACGATGAAAAAAAAATAATCACACTCTACAGAAGGATAAGGTTATTATTTTTTCATATAATGCATATTCAGTATAATCAATTAACATAGAATGTGTAATATAGTGAATTATCTGCCAAAAAATACGATTCGAACCACAGATTCGCGACATCGTTCCTAACACTTCATGCATATTTGTCAATGACAACAGTGACGTCATGTACTTAAAGGGTACCGCCGGGCATGATAAAACCAATCCTTAGTTGTTTTGGTACTATAATTGAATACCAATCATACTCTCATGGGGTCTGATATATTTCTGTAATTTGAGAACAATGCAATTAATTACTACGACCTACGGAACCACGGCTATTTACTGGTTCGCGCGCGCGACTTTGTTTGCACGACCGCTCAATCAATACCCGTACGTTATTATGGTAGTATGCGATTTATCGCATAGCCCGTGCGATAGTTAGTATCGTATGGCATGCAGGCAATTCGCCCGTGTGTGCTTGCACTTTGATGTACACACTACAACGGCAGTGTTGGAGTCATGGTACACACAATGCCCAGCGCTATAGCCACCGCACCATGCATAATACAATGTAGATATACTCTGAATGCATGCAACCGTACAATGCTTGTATATATAGCGCTACGCGTTTAAGGGATAGATGTTGTTTCTGAACGCCAAGTTGATTTTTATTCGCTGCACTACAAAAGAGATTTTCGAGATTTTCTCTGCTTGCTGCGATATATCGCAGTTGCTTCCGATAAGAGGATCGTTAAGTGATATCGTAATCGGTACTGCGCTAACAGAATGATTGATAGGTGATATTCAAAATGATTATCTGGCGATGTAGAAATACTTTCAGGATCACAGACTTGTTTTGTATGTTCATTTAAGATATGTCTTTGATGTAAGAGAGCTAAATCTCTGCCTGGTGGTACCCTTTAAACCCGCCCATTGTCGACTGTGATCTAGCTTATGGCGTTTACGTTTATAGTGATACAATATACATGGGCAATGAAAGGCTGTAATAGGATGTAGTTATACGAAAGTGAAGCGATTTTCATTTTTCATTCCCTTTATATGACCTAGTGAACGTAGAAATTGAAATATTGCTCTCATGAGTCCGCGATTTCCAGCGTGAACACAAACCGGCGTCCAACTAAAGGAAGCGTTGCTGTCAACTGTATACACCGTGGAATTCAAAGCACGCACGCATGGGATATGCATGCCACGTACGTCGTCACATACACTGAAGAACTATAAAACCAGCTCAGCAATGTCATTGTTGTTGTTGTTGTTGTTGTTGTTGTTGTTGTTTTAGGTTTATTGGCGTTAAATTTTGAATATTTACGCCAATCTTTTGTTTCTTTCTTTCTTTCTTACTTTCTTTCTTTCTTCTTTCAACTTATTTAATTCAACTTAAAAATTAAGATCTCCTAAAATATATATCATGTGTATTGTTAAACTTTTTTCTATAAATAAAATAACTAAGAAAATTTATTGAGAAATAAAATAATATAGTGAATCAATCCAATTCCTTGCCCGCTTTCAAGGCATCATCTGGCCAGTCCGGCTCCGTATGTCGAGCGGACTTCTCAGCCATAAGCCTAGGCCCCTCCGATGCACGCGGGCAAGGCAGGTCAATGCCATATTTTTTTTTCTTCTTTTTCTCATAACCGAAATACCAACGTATAATACAATAATGGGTTCGAATTGCTCATGTACACCCCTGTTAAGGGCTGCACATGTGCACCTTAAGGCAGGGGCGTCGATCTGTTCGGAAAACACAATGCATTGGGGGGGCGAGCATTGTTTGTGAACAATAGCTCGCCCCCCCAATGTATTGTGTTTTCCGGACAGATCGACGTCCCTGCCTTAAGGCGTGCAAAATATGAGACAAGATCGTGCACCCCACAATTTCAATCCTATTTTTTAGTGTGTACAGGAGGTAATAAAACAGATTGGACTTTCAAGGTGCATGTGCATAATTAATTTCTCTTCATACAAAGTTAGTTTCAGTCAATCGATCGAAATCTATTTGTTCTAATTACATAGTCTATCAGTGCTATTTGATGAGCCTTGATTTCGGAATTTAATAAAAGATAAAATCTGATCTGATAACATCAGTCTAATCTTTGTTCAAGGAAACAATATGGGAATAATCAATCTGGCATTATACGAAATACAACATATATAATTTATTTCAAAAATATATCAACACCCAACATTCAAATTCATCTTAGCATTTAATAATGTGCCTATTATCATTGTAATTTGTTCAAAACTAGGAGGAAGATACGAAAAATATAAACCTATCTGCTCCGACTACGACTACACGTAGGATGCACATTTCCACCCCATACATTGTGCACGCTCAGAAGAGAAAATGTTGACGTATGCGGGACATGCACCTTTACAGGAGTACGCGGGCACGGAAGGGGTTGAGGGGGAGGATCGTACACGCCTAGCACACGCTCCTTCACGGCCCGGTCTCTCCGTTACTTTCCCCCTCCCCTACCCCGGTCTCTCCGTCACATTCCCCCGCCCCTACCCCATAACTATTAGTTTGTAATGTAATGATGCAGGTTTTGCTTACTAAAATTCAGTTTGACCAAAACTGTACCCTCTTTATACCAGAACTCAACTATCCCTTTAATCCGCCTGACCGCGTGAATTTGAATGCAAGAATTTGAAAATATATTTTTGTCTGAAAATGAAATTGCATGCACGTATAGTGATTTTGATTGTTCTTAATTGAAAATGGGGTACCAGTAAACGAATTTGAATGCAAAGATTGTGAATTTGAATGACCGAGTTCGCCTGTAAGCAAGAAATGCATGCATTTGAAGGACCCTTGCGTGAGTTTGGGTGAGAAAAGTATGAAATTGGCCGGGAAAACCTATACTATTTGAACAATATTGATCAATTAGTTTGGCCAATATATGTTTTCAGTCCCAATACTTAAAGGGATCTAGTAACTTTGTTGACATGTGCAAAAAGTGATGAACGGTTGATGCAATGGATATTGTTGTTATCTCATATGTCCACAGGGTATTGTGTGAAAATTTCAAGTCAAATGGACATTGTATGGCCAAGTAATGAGCGAAAATGCAAAGTGATATTCAGTAACTCACTGCACTCACTTTGTACACGGAAGAAAAACTCGCCCGGAGTTTTTCTTATCTGAATACTTCAATCATACATATCTTTGTAACGAAAGAGAAATTTGAAAAACCGAAACCTGTCCCATGATTTTATTGTTAATACGAATACAACAAGGTATAAGGGAACCGCTATAATTACAATTTTATTTTGAGGATTTGGACAATGTTACTTAGTCCCTTTAACCAATACTGTTATTTGACTTGTACTATTGTTGTGTCTATTCTTCCTGCTTTCAGGTCAAACTGTGTGATAAATCTGTCCCCCGATAAGCCATCGGTGATCCGCGAAGCCCACAGGGTTCTCAAAGAGGGGGGAGAATTCTATTTCAGCGACATGTACGTCCAAGAACCTTTACCTGAACACATCAGGAAACACAAGGTATTATGGGGTAAGTAATTTACAATAACAGATATAAAGGGGCCCTTTTTCTTCCTGTGTGTGTGGATGGTGTGTTAAGAAGTTGATAATGATCAATAGTGCTTTATACGAATGCAGTCATGTAACCTGCTTGTATTGAGTGCACTGCAATGTTATATGACAGTATGATGACAAAATGTTTAACAACATGACAGCCTCCACTCTCCAGGGCAGTGGGCAATAAAAGCAAAGATCAGTGCTCTCAAAACATTGATTCATTCCGTTATTGGCAGGATTCATACATCATACAGGACTTTTATTTTCTTGTTGAACTGTCCAAACAAATCCCAAAAGTTATCTTTTCAAGAAAATGCATCTTCTCTCTTATCTTATACTCGGGTATGTTAAAGGGGTAGTTCAGTTTTGGTATAGAGGGCGCTGCACGAAATTATTTTTCTGTGAGTTAATGAAAAACTGAGTGTAAAATTTGAAAGAGCATACAATTTTAATTGCAGAATAAACTTTATTTGATAAAAATCGGCTAAAAAAAGCAAAAAGAAACGGCTAAAATGTCAATAAATATATCCGATCGGAATAAATCTGGGGCCCAGATTTATTCAATGATTTTTTTATTTTTTGTTTAATTCTTACACTTTTTCAAAAATATTCAAAAGAGGTTTTTAAATAGTTGCGGATTATTTCAACAAAACATCACATGCATGCATAATTTTGTATGACAAATTATTGAAACCAACGTTTTTTAAAGAGAGCGCCCTCTTGTGTTTTAATGGCTCTTTTTGAATGATAACAGGCTTTTTACTTAGTTGGTGGAGTTATACATATTAGTTTGTAACGTTATTGTGCAGGTTTTCGTTACTAAAGCTCAGCCTTACCAAAAACTGTACTACCCCTTTAAGAGAAGAGTTGAGCGTGCATGCATTTACAATAGAACTTGCTCAAGTGGTGTAATGATGTAAGGGGGCTCACTAAGGGGGTGATTTCTTACTCTCTCAACCAAATGACACATAGATTGACAAACGACATGTCCTCTTTCAACCAGAAAAAATATATACATGACGTACTTTATTTCTTCACTTTCGGAATTATTGGGGGGCAAAACGATATGTTTGCCCCCCAATATTTTCATATTCATGAATGATCTAAAAAGTTTCTTTCGAAAATTCAGCAATGATTCCACAATGGCAATATTTGGTTCTTTCCACTTTGATACGATCGTGTATAATCGATCATGACTTAGTCCTGTAGGCGAGCCTATAGTGCAATGGCGTTCATAGTTCCAATGTTTTTTTGTTATTCATGTTTTGAAATGTTTCTTTAGATAATTCAGCAATGGTTACCACCTTGGCAACATTGGGCATTTTTGTATTAACATTATAAAGATAATTAGCATATTTGTTATACAGGGTGGCCCCCAAAAACGGAACGGGGCACTTCCCAAAATAGAGTAACAAAATAATTATGTCCATCGGATAGGGTGACGTTTTCAATGAAAAACGATACCAAGAACAGTCACTTTGATTGTGTAGTTTTTGTGTTAGGGCGCTGTGAGTGACACCATGTCATGTTGTCATTTTTGTCAATTTTTACCAAGTCAATGCTTACTGCCCGTCATAGTATCGAACAACTATGCCCATTCTCTCGGCACACAGCTGAATGCACACTAACAATGGCGCGCGTGTTGCTCGATGTTCGATGCTATGACGGGCAGTAAGTGCAATTTATCAAACACTGACTTGGTAAAAATTGACAAAAATGGGAACCTGACATGGTGTCACTGACAGCGCCCTAAAACAAAAACTACACGACCAAAATGACTGTTCTTGGTATCGTTTTTCATTGGAAAAGACACTCTATCCGTTGTACATAATCATTTTGTTACTATATTTTGGGAAGTGCCCCGTTCCGTTTTTTGGGGCCACCCTTTATAGTTGTTTGGTTGGTTGCAAAATTCTGTATTTTTTTTCAAATTTACATTATACATGCACAATACTATTATAATTTGTTTACAATAAATGAACATAGCCTTCTACAGAAGCGGAAATTATTAAATAACAAATATCCAATGTAAATACTAGTAAATTAAGGATACAAAAATAAATGATGTACTGTATGTCACGATGTGACTACATGCTTAATTTAATATGGTTTATAGAAGTGCATGTTTAGAAATTTGCACCCACATTTAACACCAAAAACTCAGTCAGGTGCGACTGCTCTCTTTCAGGTTAGGTGTGTGTATATCAGTGTTGGGTCCAAGACCAGAGGGTCCGAGATCACGACGTCCCTAGGACAAAATTTATAGCGAAAAACTAGTCTTTGCAAGACGTCATAATCACATCGTCCATATGACGTACGACGTGTTTACCAGTTTACGATCAATTTAAAGCGTCTCAAAGACGTCAATCTGCTATCAGGGCTGTGTGTGAAAATACTGGATCATCCAGGACATTGTACTGCTGGTGACCGGTTATACTATAACAGAATTTCAAAGGGCCCATTTTCCTGAGCCTATAAGCAGAACTCAAGGGACTGACTGGATGAAAGGAAACAATTCGAATATCTCCGGTGGCGAATAGCAACAAGACACTAGGTCTGCAGGTGCAAAATGGTTTAAATGGACTTTGTCCAAATCCTCAAAATAAAATTCTAATTCTAGCGGTTCCCTTATACCTTGTTGTATTCGTATTAACAATAAAATCACGGGACAGGTTTCGGTTTTTCAAATTTCCCTTTCGTTACAAAGATATGTATGATTGAAGTATTCAGATAAGAAAAACTCCGGGCGAGTTTTTCTTCCGTGTACAAAGTGAGTGCAGTGAGTTACTGAATATCACTTTGCATTTTCGCTCATTACTTGGCCATACAATGTCCATTTGACTTGAAATTTTCACACAATACCCTGTGGACATATGAGATAACAACAATATACATTGCATCAACCATTCATCACTTTTTGCACATGTCAACAAAGTTACTAGATCCCTTTAACTGGTTACCGGTAGTATTTGTCTTTTAGGCCGGGCTCAAGTTGAGCCAGTGATGAGAATTCGGGCCAAAGTGTTTTTACTGCCTTTAATAAGTAACACACTTATCAATGTTTTCAAAGCTTTGAACTCAAGAAGGTCTATGTTTGATCCTCTTTTCAGGTGAAGGTTTAGCAGGATCCATCTGTTGGCAGGACCTGGTCAGATACGCTGATGAGATCGGCTTTACTGTACCTAGGGTTGTCACTTCCGACAAGGTCAGCATAGAGGACAAGGAGCTGCTGAAAGTCACTGGTAAGTCAATGATGATGACGTTGGTGGAGGAGGAGGAAATGGTAGAAGTGGAGGTGGTGGTGGTGGTGGTGGTGGTGGTGGAGAAAATATATATAATTCAAACATTATTATCTCTGAAGTCCGAAAGGCGACTTATTGACCTTCTCTTTGTTAACTTGATGATATATTTATACATGGATATTTATGTACTGCTTTTAGGGGACATTGTCTATACAGCAGTGACGTACCGGTTATTCAAGGTGTCCAAGGATGCCCCTAGAAACCCTGCATTGGTCACCTACACAGGCAAACTGGAGGAGTACGAAGCTGAACTCCCATTCGACATAGAGAACACTTTCAAGGTATTGTCATGGCAACAGCATCTTGCATGTTTATGCCTCAGCCATAAGGGCTGGACATCACAATGGGGTGTTTCAGCTTAAACCATGATTTAACATGCTCACGGTTTCATGGAGAACAATTAAGGAAAACAATTCAGCCATTGAAACTACATAACATCCAAAATGTTGTCTTAACCCTATTAAGGCCGGGCTATTTGAGGTCTTCAGCAGGCCGGGGGGGGGCCATTATGGCCCCCCCCCTAAGATCTCGGCCGCGGAGCGGCCGATCGCCGTAAAAATTTGCACGCGTGATAAGTGAAGTGTATAGAATACAATGGTAATTTTTAAAAATTTTGAAAAATTCATTAATTTGCATATTTATGGTAATTTATGCAAATAAGTCATGAAATTCATATTTTTACCCATAAATCATATATTCTTCATAATTAAACTCTGGTTTTCACTACATATATTCTTTAGAGCATTTGGAATGATACTACAACAAAAAAAAATTGGAAGAGCCCGGTTCTTCCTTTTGTTTTCTATTGTTTTATTAATTTCTTATGTATTTCTTTGTTTTTTTAACTTATGTATTTTATTGTTTTTGTTGTTTATTTTATTTCTAACTATAATTTAACTGTTTTGAACCCCAAAACCAACATATAAAATGTAAACAACACCAAATATCTAATAATACACCTCATTTTATGAAAATTGATATTTCCATATGTTTTGTACACAAATCACGAAATTTAGCGATTTTCGGGCTGACATGCATAGACAAAAGGTCACGTGACTTTGTAACGGAGGGTCCGATTTTCGAAATTTTTGTTTTAAAACGTGCGCAAGACCTGAAAGAAAAAAGTCACCAAGCAGCGGCGCGTCATCTTGCAGCGTTTTGGAGCAATAAAAAAAAATCCGGAGGGGGGGGGCCATTATGGCCCCCCCCCCGGCCTTAATAGGGTTAACCCTAAGAAGAAAAGCCTTTTCAGACTTTCAAACGACTAGGGGCTAAAGCCCCCCCCCCCCCCCCCCTCCAAGATCCAGGGGGTGTATTCTGAAAATCGTCTTATCTTTTGTATTATCTTTTGTCGTAAGTCCATAAGATAATACACCGCTAAAATTGTCATAAATCGGTATTCTGAAAATTGTCTTAAGGCCATCATATCTTTCCCTGACCACGCCCATTAGTGCTGAGTTAACCAATCAAAATTGTTGTTACAAAATGTTTATATGCCCCCTCAGCCAATCAAAGTGGGTTAAATTGCGTATGCGTCGCATTTTCTTTAAATGCGCGCATCTAACTAGCTTTGCGCACACGTAGAAATTTCAATCAAAGTTCAAGAAATTTATATATTTTGGTCAAAGAGTATTTTTGTAAGAATGGGATTTTCATATGGTTAGATTTTCAATGGAATTTTCTCCCCCTCACTCTTATTTTCTAACTTTTTCGCACGTACACACACCTATACACACAACAAACATAGGGAGCTCTTTAAAATCTCAAATAATTGTCTTTAAATATGTTTAAACAAGATATAACAAAAGGAAAATACTACCCCATAGCTGTCTCGGCATATGAGTAGAATTTATGATAATTTCATGATGAGATGAAAGAAAGAGAGTTTTCAGAATACAATGTTCAATGTTCAATGTTCAATGTTTTATTTCTCATGTCACCCTGTCGTAGGGTTTTGAAGAAAATCACATTTAGCACAATACAACAAATATATACAGATATATATACACATATTCAAAAATATATCACAACATTGATAAACAATATAAGAAAACTAACATGTAACATAAAACGAACAGGAAGTAAGTTCATTGCAAATTTAAAATTGATCAAAAATATAAACTTTCGAAAATGTGAAGAACATTGAAATGATAAACTCGGTCTTATCAAATTGAATTTCCCTATATACCTTTAATAATAGGTTATATTACATTAAGAGTGAAACCGCTATGCAATGATGACCAAATAAATGAACATTAATACCAACAAGTTAGCAGGTAACTATTAATAATAATCTAACGTAAGTTTGTAAAAATGAACTATTCCAGAATCTATATAGTAATATACCTAACTTTCATAATTATGGGGGCTAAATAATCATTATAATATGATGTAAAGACGGTATTTAGCAAACAAAGACAAAAAATAAAATGCAATCGCGACGTATATAATATTAATAATAATAATAATAAACAAGTAAAATAAAGAAAACAAGGTCAATCGCAAGCTATGTATTGACCAAGGAAATATTACGATCAGGAAAATGCACAACAGATATTGAAATATCAATGCAGTAGAGAAAAAAGAACAAGAGCAAAAACTATTTACAAACAACAAAGATACTTGTTCAGATCATGCAGTAAAGGTGTGCATCTACATCTTATAAGTGACTACCGGTATACTTTCCAAGTTACCACTATTCGTCAATTTGAAGGATAATCATGCATTCTACAAATCAGCGTTGTGGCTGCAGACTTTACCTATTTCTTATAGAGCGCCATTATGATACAACACAATTTTGATACATTTGCTAATTCCCTATGATTTACACTATTAATTAACTGACTCATTTGCATTACATTCGGTCTCACTCTATAGTATGACTTTATAAAGGTCTTTCTTTCATTATCTAGTACTAGACATTCAAATAGATAATGAAATTCATCCCCTAATTTATTATTGTTACACAGCTCGCATATGCGATCCTTTCTTTCGATTCCATTATATCTTCCAGTTACTACTGCAGGCAATCTATGATTTCCACATCGGAACTTTGCTAAAACAATTCTCAATGAGGGTGGCATTAATATCAAATATGGTTCCATAATTACCTTACTTTTAAAAATTCGGTAATTTAAACAACATGTACTATCGTTAATTTTACTGTGCCAATTTTGAGAATATGTATCACTTAATCTTAGTTTAAAGGGGTAGTTTAGTTTTGGTAGAGAGGGCGCTGCACATCACAATTTTGTTGTGAGGTAATGAAAAACTGAGTGTCGAATTTGCGAGAACATGCAATTTTAATGGCAGAATAAACTTTATTTGGTCAAAATCGGCCCAGAAACGGCTGAAATATCAATAAATATATCTGATCCAATAATTATTTGGGGCCCAAATAATTAGATGAATTTTTCAAAAAAATAAAAAAATGCTTGCACTTTTTCAAAAAATTTCAAAAGCGTTTTTTAAATAGTTGTTGATGATCTCTCTATTTAATCATTATTTCAATAAAACATCACATGCATAATTTTGTATGAAAAATGGTTGAAACCAATGCCTTTTTAGAAAGCGCCCTCTTGAGTTGTAATGGCTCTTTTTTCATGATAACGGGCTTTTTATTTAGTCGTTTGTAATTTTGTATACCTTTCGAGCATGGTGGAGTTAAAACTATTAGTTTTATAATGTTACTGTCCATGTTTGGTTACTAAAGTTGAGCCCTACCAAAACTAAACTACCCCTTTAAGGGCTGATTTCACCCATGAACTAGTTACTTTTTCATATTCATACCACAAATTTGACATACCTAATTCATGCAAAACAGTATGTACATATCGAGTCCATTTAGAGGAAAATATATCATTATCTCGCAGGAGTTTCAAAATATTACACACTGTTGTGAAATACTTGACTTCTTTACCAGATATAGTTCTGAACCAATAATTAACCATTCTTTCTTTTACAATTAATGATATTTCAAACCGACCTAATTCACGCAGTGCCATGCTATTCATCGTGCTTTTTCTCAATCTTAACAATTGCTTACAATATTGTGCATGCAATGCCTCGATCTGCGCAATATTTTCAAACCCCCAGGCTTCACTTCCATAAATAAGTACGGGCACCACTATCCGATCAAAAAGTTCTACCTGTATGTCTATAGGAAGTCTTAACTTCCTAGATTTTATTATCAGACTATACATAGCTCTTTTAGCTTGAGTAATTTGCTTGTTCTGTGCTTTTTTGAATGTATTATTATAATTAAACACTACGCCCAAGTATGTGTAATCATCAACCACCTCTACTTCTTCTCCGTCAAACATAAACGGTTCATATTTTTTTTACTTTTCCTTTGGAAAAAATCACTACTTTCGTTTTACTAACATTAACTTGTAATAACCACAATTTACAATTTTCACTAACGGCATCCAATGCTGATTGTAATTCGCGTTCATTAGTTGCTAAAACTATAGTATCGTCTGCATATAATAATGAGAAAAGTTTCATAAACACTTCAATCCCATTATTGGACATTGCACTTTTAAGTTTTTTGGGCAACAAATCAACACCGGGATATCTATCTTTAATAAATAATTCAAAATCATTTATGTACAATGCAAAAAGTAAGGGGGATAAATTCTCCCCGTGTCTTACGCCAATGTTGCAACTAAAGTAATCAGATCTTTGAGAATCTTTCACAACACATGATTTCAAATTTGCATATATATTATGAATGACTTTAAATAGTTTTCCTCGAATGTTTTGTTGTAAAAGTTTACACCAAAGTAATGTTCGATCTATCGAATCGAATGCCTTTTTGTAATCTATAAAGGCACAGTATATTCTTTTACTGTGAGATAAATACAAATCTAGGATCGAGTGAAATACAAATACGTGATCTACAGTCGAATATCCCTCTCTAAAACCTGTTTGTTCCTCACCGATTAAAAAGTTCTCATTCAAAAATGTACTTAATCTATTATTTATTATCGATGTAAACAATTTCCCAATACAGCTTAAAAGTGTAATTCCACGATAATTGTCAGGGTCGTTCGGCGACCCTTTCTTTTTAAAGATTGGGCAAATTAAACCTATGGTCCAATCGGTTGGTATAATTCCAGTGTCCAAAATTGTATTAAACAATTTAGTGATTACTCTTATTAGAGATTCATTACTATTCTTTAAACATTCATTTAATATTAAGTCTATGCCACACGCTTTATTATTTTTTAACTTTTTAATCTGACAAACGATTTCTTCGTCACAAATCGGTTTATTAAAATCATAATTGTCGTTTGACACTGAAGCATATCGATCAAAAGAAGAATCTTCCTTTTCATCATATTCATATAATGCATCTTTTTTATTCAAATCCTTAAAATGGGATTCAAATGCTAAAATACCAATTGTATTTTTTTCCTTTTTATCTTTTACTTTTAAATCTAATATTTTCCAATATTCTTTCGGATCTTTTGATTTTAGAGCACGAAGCTTCTTATGTAAATCCTTAAGATAAATATTGCGTTCGTGCTTTAATGTTTTCCTATACAATAACTTCACGCTCTCAAACTTTTCTTCATCATCTAGACTACCTTTTGAACGTTTGCATTTTTTCTTAAGTTTTAAAAATTTCGATTTTAATTGTTTACATGTCTCATTAAACCATAATTTATAATCAGGTTTATGTACTTTTGTATCTCTTTTCCTTTTCTTTTTACTCGTTTTCTTCACTAAATTTGCCTTAAAAGCTGCCTCAATATAAACACTTTTTATACGCTCGCATAATTTGTCTATTGCTTTTTGATCAGTGTTATTTCTTTCTAATAAATCTATCATGCTACAAATTTCGTTAATCATATTTGCATCTAAACCATTTTAAAATTCGTTACAAGAAGATGTATTCCAACATTTTTTCAAATTTTCTTCAATAAGGAAAGAATCGCCTTCCTGTTGAGTGTTTACATCCTCACTTCTTTCTAGCGAGTCTACGTAAATATCTAAATGTACACATAACGGATTATGTTTGTCAGAAAGCGTATTATCAAAACAATCTACCTCACAATTTCTAACTAGCTTAAACGATTCTCGTGAAATAATAAAATAATCAATGGTGCTCAAATTTCCAAATGTGAAATGGCCACTAGCATCATTTCCTATTCTACCATTAACTATTGTCATTTCGAGTGATTTGCATAATTCAATGAGATTTACTCCATTTTTATTTATGCATCTATCAGAATTTCTTCTTTCAGGAAGTGAGGGTGTTTGCATATCTAAATATAAATCTTCGCAACCATCTTCAACACAATCTATCAAATTCCCTGTTCGAGCATTAAAATCTTCTATCATACACAAAGGCAACTCATATTTACTTTTTAAATCCACAATGGAGGATGCTATCTCCTCGAAAATATCAGAATTATAGTATTTCGAGTTTTCATGTGGTACATAAACTGATCCGATAATAAATGTGAACTTAGTATTCAACTTAACTTTGCACCACAGAACATACCTTGATTTTACTTTTTCTATAATTTGTACATTGTAACAGTCTTTGTAGAGAATGCATAAGCCATGCACTCCTCCGTGAGGCAATGTATTATCAGTGTGCTCTTTACATATATATTCATAACCAGGCGGTATAAAATCCTCATCAATATAGTCTGTCTTAGTTTCTGAAAAGCATGCGATGTCTGCATCAGCTATATAGTCTGGCAATATTCCAAGCTCCAGCTTAGAGTTTAAACCGCACACGTTAATACTAATAATTTTAATTAATTGTAAGCCAGAAGAATTCTGTTTTTCAGGAATTTTGTGTATCAACGTGTTATCAAGACTTTTATAATTGCGCATTTAGCAGTCTCTCCGCCGTCTCCAGGCAATCCACCCAGTCCCTGTGAAACTCTCGACCCCTTGGTGCCTTCCATCTGTTTTTTGAGGAGGGGCGCATCTGAAAAGACATACCTCGGTGTCTGGTCGCATCTGCATATGTGTGTGTGGTCCTCGATTTTCTGCGACTTCATCGTCTGCTAAATCTTCGGAATGCTGCATCTGCCAACACATTTTCCACCTCTGCTTGCGCGAACGCGCTTATCAATAATGGCAAGGCGCGCCAGCTAATAGAGGTTAACAAACTTTCAGAGATAATACAAAAGATATGAGAGTTTTCAGAATACCGGTTTTGTCATAAGCCTAAGATAATACGATATTAGGGAAAAGACGATTTTCAGAATACACCCCCATGCGCCCCATCGTGACAAAATTTGACATGTGCGTAGCTTCCATTGTAATCTACAAGAATCCATTGTTAAATTAAAACTTTAGCAGTAATATGCAAATTAGATATAATTGATTTTCGAATATGCTAATTTGTAATGTATTTCTTAATTTTTTCAAGGGGGGGGGAATTTTCAGGATTAAAGTGAAAGTTTTAAACTAATTCTTTAATTTTTTATAGATTCTGTGTTTTACCACCGATATTCAGTTCGTTCTTTTGAAAATGCATGATTAACGTACAGCATTCCATAAAACCGTGGTCATTTCAAACCATGGTTGAAACCACTTTTGTGATTATCAATCATAGTGTTTGTAGGAATTAATATACAGAGTGCCCCCCCCCCCCCCCCCCCCCAAAAAAAAGGAACAGGGTACTTGTCATAATAAAGACACATGATGACTCGGTTCACGCGGTAGGGCATCTTTTACAAAGAAAAATTATACCAAGAATAGTAATTTTGATCGATTAATATTTTATTTAGAGGCCATGTCAGGTTCCCATTTTTTTTTAATTTGTACCAAGTCAGTCCCTGATATATCGCACTTACTGCCCGTCATAGCATCGAACAACGAACAAATTGTGCGCCATGTTAGTGTGCATTCTGCTGTGTGCCGAGAGAATGGGCATATAATTGTTCGATGCTATGATGGGCAGGACGTATAGTTTGAGCAAAACACAAAAGGTTTATCTAATAGTTATCCTGTGGCAGAAATACATAAATTTACACTGTATGTCTCTATTGTCTTGGCCTTAGGCTGATGTGCCATTTCTTGCTGATGGAGAGCTGGCAGCCATCTTGAAAACATCCAGATACAACAAGGTTTTTAAGATCGAAGAAGCTCCCGAGGAATCCAATGCTGAAGTGAGTCAAGAAATAATACTCTTTTCCTGATGGGATAGGGTTTGGCCATCTTAACAAAATTGAATACAGTGGTCTACGCTTATAGGGGTAATATTGGGGTACCAACCAACATGCACAGAACAACACAGGGTTGTATGTTTTGGTACCGTTGTAAGATTTCAAATAAATGTTCAACATCTTGCAAAGGGTTGTGTTATTCATGTACTGTACAATTAATCAGCGAAACCCACGGAACCAACAGGGCCGATGGTTCGGCCGTAAGCACAGTACACGCGTACTTCCTAGGCAATGGACTAGTGTTTGTCTGCAGACCCCACGAATCATTGCTTTAGTTTTGTGGTGGATGTTCAAATTATATAATTTGTCTGGAAACAGAAAGAGGTAGGATTTTAAAGGGAACCAACACCCAAATACTATTCTTAAAAATGAAAGGTACCATTTTTAGTAGTCCACTCCACCAATAAGTTCAGAAAAATAGGTTTCCAGATCAATTTTATAATCGGAAAACACATCACCATACTAAATCATTTGTTCATGGGTCTGCAGACGAATCATGTCTATTGTCTGTGTTTATAATAGTCTCCAAACATACGCGTGAATACAATTTGGGCACTAGCAGACGTTTTGAGTATACGGAACCATGATGCCATGTTGGTTCCGTAAGTGGTGGTAATTAATTGTATTGTTTATGAATTACACAACCCTTTGAAAAGTGTTGGGCATCTATTGACTATCACACAACGGTACCAAAACATAAAATTATGTGTTGTTCTTTGCCTAGTGGTCCCTTTAATAAATAATGAGTAAGGATACGTACTCTTGTTAAAAGGGTAAAAAATGCTCTGCAAAGCCAAAAGCCTATGCCAAATTTAGAAGAAACAATTGTATAACAAGTTTTTCAATATCAAAGAAGTCAAACAGGAATTCAATATGATGTAAGAAAAATATATTCTGCTTATTAATAGGGCCGGTTCGTTTAGGGTTTGGTGGGCTGTTGATTTCATATCCAGGGCTAAATCGCCCTTTGCCCCTGTAACAGGGGTGTCTAGATCGGGAAAATTGGTAATGACGTCAATTGGACAGTTTAAAATTCTATTTTGTCCGCACTTTAGCATACGTGTACACGGAAACAAACATACGCTCTCAAAAACAAACATGCAGACACACAAACAGACAGACGGACCAGACAATCAAACAAACAGTCTCTCACAAATACGACTTAAACTCATACATGACGTCACACTGACGTCACTACACATGACGTCACATACAATGTAAACGTTTTTGAGTGGTTATTAAATAAACTGAACTTAAATTTATACAGATTGAATTGATATGCCGTGCACCCTTGTTTTTACACGCGACACACGCATACTGTATATGGAGCGATGTGGACAGATATCCCTTGATTCAATTTGTTCTGGACACTTATCCATGTCAAACCACCATGTATTTGTCACTGTTCTCAACTTTTGTTTCCTTTTTTTTTCATGCAGGTTGCCAAGGAGTGCCCAGTCAACCCATATGTCTACATATCCCAGGACTGCTGTAAGACGTCATCATCATGCTGCAAGTAATTGTGCGGGTTTCAACTGCACTTGATGACCAAGGTTAATACTAATGCTCCATTGCTTAAAAACCTGTATTAAATGCTATATACCAAACGAATCTGTTATTTTTGTATAAAATCGCAGTCACCTAGCGATGGAGAGTTTCTAAAAGAATCAGTGGTCGCCTTTAATCAGAGATCCGCAAATTTTTTGTTTTGATTGGCCTTACTGGCGTCAGATCTTTATGTCATTTGTAAACTACACATGGAATTGCCTTTTAGACCGGCAGCCCAGAGGGGTTTGGTGCATCGAAAAGCGTACTGATTTCTGAACATATGAACATTTAGAGGAGAATGTAACAAATCCAAATATGTGAGTCCCGGGGACAAAAAGTTCATTTGCGCCTCCAAAGTATGGCCCCTGGGAATTACCCGATGCTTCTATTTTGTGCGAATGTACCGTGTTTATCTCGAAATATTGAAGCCATTAAGTTCACTTCTTGGGCCCTTGTTATTTGCTGTATTCATTTATGAGTTGCCATGTATATTTGATAAATGTAGCACCCATTTGTACGCCGATGATACAGCAATTATTTTTTCTCATAAAAATCATAAAGTAGTACAATCAATTTTTTGTTTGGATAAGTTGATGTTAATTGCATCACATCATATTATGTTAACAAAGCACAATGAATTAAAGGGGTAGTTTAGTTTTGGTAAGGCTGAACTTAAGTAGCTAAAACCTGCACAGTAACATTATAAACTAATAGTTATAACTCCACCATGCTCGAAAGGTATACAAAATTACAAACGACTAAGTAAAAAGCCTGTTATCATTCAAAAAGAGCGCTTTTTTAAAAGGCATTGGTTTCAACCATTTATCATACAAAATTATGCATGTGATGTTTTATTGATATAATGATTAAATAGCGAGATCATCAACAACTATTAAAAAAACGCTTTTGAAAACTTTTGAAAAAGTGCAAGCATTTAAACAAAAAATTCTAAAAATCATCTAATTATTTGGGCCCCAAATAATTATAAGATCAGATATATTTATTGATATTTCAGCCGTTTCTGGGTCGATTTTGACCAAATAAAGTTTATTCTGCCATTAAAATTGCATGTTCTCTCAAATTCGACATTCAGTTTTTCATTACCTCACAACAAAATTGTGATGTGCAGCGCCCTCTCTACCAAAACTAAACTACCCCTTTAAGATTGCAAATAAGTAAATATATAATTAAGAAAGAGCAAACTACATGTACTAAATACCTATGTTTGATTATTGATAATGAGCTGAAATGAGTAAATTGTTTCTTTTTTAAGTCGCTTTTAAAAGACATTATTTAGACAGACCTAGTTTGGCATTGATATATACAATTATTATTTGACCTCACTTTGATTATATTGATATTGTTTGGAAAGCATCCTTACAAACATTATTCAATCAAGTGCAAACCTTTCAAAACAGGGCTGGAATAATTCATTATGTTAAAACCACGTTAGCCAAAAACCTCACCTAAAGGGCTGAAGTGAGGTGCTTAGATTTGACCACTCGAGCCTGCATCCAGTAGATTTTTTTTAAATCAGGGATAGCACTTTCTTATCGCTATGGGCATTGAGGGGAAGTCAACACAGCGTGAGTTTGTTGACAGTAGTGATAAAACTGTCAGAAACTGATAAGAATGTGGTCAATGGAGGTGGGAATATGATACAATTGATTTCCACGATGGTGGTCTTCACGGCTAACGTGATAATCACGTCATGTATTTTGAAAATTTATCAATTTGTACACGTCACGAATGAAGATGTTCATAATAGATTGAATTGGGAAACATTATAAACTCGCCAAAGAAATCATATATGTATGTAATGATTTATAAAATGATTTATACAATTTTACATAGATTAACCCCTACATATACGGAAACAAATTTAGGATGAAAAAGTAGTATTATTTACGTACAGGTGAATATTTAGCCCTTCCGAAACCCCGAACTACTAATTACTGTAAAAGAGCATTCTTAAATTATTTTTTTTATAGGGGACCCATTCTCTTTAATGATTTAAGCCCCATTGTTCGTAATGCAACAACTATATGCGTTTAAGCAACATCTGCAGAGACACTAATCATAGATATCGTTACCCTTTATTATAGTCTACGGTATTCGTTGTGTAAAGGCTTTGGTTTAGTGTTTTGAATTTGTGTTGGTTACTGGGATATCGTATTTGTGTGTGTATTTTTTTGTTATTATTATTATTACTTCTATGTTGGGTTATTCTGGTATCTAAATCTTACTCCTACCTTTTATCTGGTCCCCATGAAAGAACAGCAGTATAGGTAAAAGTACTGTATTAAAGGAACATTCTTTTTAAAGGGGATCCATTGTTCGTAATGCAACATCTATATATATGCGTTTAGCCAACATTTGCAGACATTAATTATTAATTTATTAATTTATTACAGTTGAAGGTATTCGTTGTGTATTAGGCGTTGCTTTAGTGTTTTAAATGTGTTTTGGTTACAGGGATATTGTATTTGTGTGGGTATTTTTAAAAATATCATTATAATTTCGAAAATAATATCGCTAGTGATATTCGTTTGTCTCGCAATGTATGGTCAACATGGAATCTAAAAGATCACGACGTTTCGTATGTCGCTGCAATACTTTGTCAAGTGATAAATATCATTATAATTACTTCTTTGTTGGGTTGTGCTGGTGTATATATCTTAATCATGCCTTTTATCTGGTCCTCATGGAAGAATAGTGTGCTGTATAGGGCATAATGCTCTACAGCTGAATATGAGTTAGAATTATCACTTGTAATCCGTTTGTTTGTATCTAAAATATTATTGCAATTGTATGACGATGTGGAATATTCTTTTGTTTGTATAATATGAATCTTCCTGTATTGTTTTGATGTTTCCTTTTTATACGGAAATAAAAACAAACAAACAAACCACTGTGATGAACCTGTTTAAGACGCATTGATTTGTAATGGCTTGGAACATATTACCCCCAGGGAGTGGAAATGGTTTACACATTGTGTGCGTGCTAGTATTGTGTCGTCTAACCTAGGTAATGATAGTGTAAAGAGATGGTATCGTAACATATTTGGCCCTATATACATATAACCTATTATTATTATTTCACCATAAACCCAGGCCTGTATTTTCTAGAACGATCCTGAATAGTGTTTAAAGGCATATATGCGTGGGTTATTAGACGCGTGGATCCATCTTGCGCACTTTTACGCACGGTACGTTATCCCCATTGGCTCAGTTATAAGTAGCGATCGCAAACTGTCCCGGCTTCCGAATACCCGAGTAAAAAATGCATACAAAATAGTCGCGTTCGGAATGTTTGTACTAGTCGAATGGAGATCCATCAGAGATGTTTACGAGCGAAAAATAGGGAAAATATCACGTAACACGCTTAACCACAAATACTTCAAAGCGCCGCTGTTTGATGTCTTAGGTGACAGCGTGAGAAATTCTTGCTGCATGCAATTTCATAAGAAGGCCCGTGTTCAGATATTTCGAAGCACCGCTCTTCGATCGATCCAACACATATCGTGAGTTTACCTCGAGAGATTACGGTGGAGTCGAGTTGGAATTTGCTGACTACCCTTTATACCCCACGCATATATGCCTTTAAAAGCAGAATGTAACAAGACCCCAACAAGCAGAACCAGATAGACCAACTAGAGAAGATCCAAAGACGTGCACTTCGTTTCATTTGTGGAAACTACCAGCGTGATGCCAGTGTAACATCCATGCGAGAACAACTTAATCTCCAAACTCTTGAAGAAAGAAGAAAACGGGCACGATTGTCAATGTTCTACAAGATAGCAAATAACAACATTGCGATTCCAATACCGGATTACATCAAACCGAGGGAGCGAACTACAAGAAGGAGTCAACAACAACGATATATGAGACTAGGCTCTTCAATGGACACTTACAAATTTAGTTATTTCCCCAGGACACTAAAGGACTGGGACGAGCTACCTCAGAACATCGTCGAACTGCCTTCTTTGGAGCAGTTCAAGGTGGCTCTTGAAACAATTTAGTTCCCTTTACAGGAACTGTACCGCATAGAGCTGTATATAACAACTCTATGCTTTTCCCTCATCTAGATGCTGAACAGGCGTTGATGAGTATTACCATAGAACTAGAGACAGTACGACTTGAAAACGGGTGAATAAACCAAGAAGAAGAAGAAAGCGAGAGAAAGTACGAGGCCTTTTGCCATGTATATGTCTATTTAAAATGGAATATACAACTTTCCTAATACATGTGTTTGCAGGAGTACATTGCAGATTCACCATTTAAAGGGACTTGGTAACATTGTCCAAATCCCTTACTTGGAACTCGCTCAAAAGATATTTACGATTGAAGTGTTCAGATGTTAAACTGTCTAAGGGATAATTAAAGCCCTGTACAAAAAGTATTAAGTGCAATGAGTTAGTGAATATCACTTTGCATTTCTGCTCGGCCAAATAACATCCAATTAACGTGGAATGTTCACACATTACTTTCTGGACATATCAGATCACTCCGATACACATTTTATTAATCACTCATCACTTTATGCACTTGTCAACAAAGTTACTAGATCCCTTTAAGGTTTATGTATGCTTTGGTCTACACCCATTTTAAATTACGTCTCATTTGGCGGAAAATAAGAGCACAAAATTATTATTTTTGCGAGAGAGTAATCGCCCTCATTTGGCTACTATTATAATGATGCCTGAAACTCTCATTCCCCCAAAGTCTATTTTCCACTTACATGTACCGGAAAATTCTTTATTTCTATCCTTCTATTAGGTGTTGCTATGACAAGTAAACCTATGGCAAGCTTCCGGGTTGCCAGGAACAACCTTTGTCTATGACATGTATACAAATTTAAATGTGTTAGCGAACCGCTGTATTGAAAACACTGTGGAATACAGCCTTGGAAACAATTAATAGACCAAGCACTTTTTGCTCAATTTTCGAGATTGTTTACACTATTTTGTCATTTTAATAACATTTTAAAGAAACAACAGTTCATAAAATCTCAAAGGGGGTATAGTCAATGGGATAAGTAATGCCTACAACAAATGTCTTTAATTTGAAGAAAACATGAATTTCATGAATAATTGTGTGGATTTTTACCTTAAAAAGGTAAAACCCTTATACATACGTTTTCAATGCATAGTAGAACATTTTATGATTTTGTTACTGTAATTAGTGCTTTTATCATTGAAATATCTTTCCATTCTTTGTGGGGCTTGTTTATGAGTATATTAAATCTTGATTAGAGTGGTATAATCACAACTTTCAGGGTAAAAATATCTCTCCAGTTCCTAGTGTGACTTGAATTAGCACGTACTTTGATTGGTAGGTATCACTTACACCATTGACTACACACCTGTTGGTATGTCATTAAGTAATTTCTTCTTTAAAATATTATAAAATGGACCAAATAGTGTTCAACTTTGAAAACAACTTTGAAAAGTTTGATCAAAAAGTGCTTGGCCTAATAATTTTGTCCAAGGCTGTATGTTTGAATTACATCAGTATTGTAAATTATTACATTTCATTCCGATATTCGCGTTTTACGAACATGACAAATAAGATAACAATTTTAGCGCGTGCAATCAGTCCATTTTTATTTCAGTTAAGATCAACACAAACAATATCGAAAGCCGTTCGAAAAAAAAACAACATTCAGAATGATGACAGTCGTACTGAAAATACATTTAAAATAAAAATTGTTAAATGTCGGTACTTGGTACCTTATTTCATAAACATCATAATCACCGTTTGTTTGTACTTGGTCCCCTATCTCACTATAATTGTATATTAGTACTTGTAACCTTATTTCAGTAACATCATAATTATTGAATATTGGTACTTGGTACCTTATTTCAGTAACCTCATAATTATTGAATATTAGTACTTGGTACATACCTTATTTCAGTAACATCATAATTATTGAATATTGGTACTTGGTACCTTATTTCAGTAACCTCATAATTATTGAATATTAGTACTTGGTACATACCTTATTTCAGTAACGTCATAATTATTGGATATTGGTACTTGGTACCTTATTTCAGTAAACTCATACTAATTTAATATTGGTGCATTATTTTAGTAACCTCGTAGTAATTAAATATAGGTACTTGGTACCTTATTTCAGTGTTACATTAAATTTAAACATACCAATAACAACTTGCATCATAACACATTAACAAATTAACACATTCTGAATTTTGTTCTTCAGAAATTAAAGTAAAATTTACATGACATCTTTTTGAAACGATACTTACTTTGGATTCAATGTTAATCAGAGCAACCTTATATACGTCGACTGATTTCATTTAAACACGTGCCGGTAATAACTGAGACATAAATATATTCTTGCATATTGTGATGTTTTGGTAGCCAAATTTGGCTTTCGAATCTGTTTAATTATTACATAATTATTTAAGGCAATGAGAGAAACTTGATAATGTAATTTGTATTCTGACTATGAAGAAATTTCATCAGATTAAAATTGGTATCAATAAACAAAACACACACAAAAAAAGTGTCTGGCTATATTAAAATTACATAAATACATTTGAAGCAGCGAAAATAGCCGAGGTGGTTTGATTCAGAGTTCTATAAATCTGAAGACATATCAGTAATAATAATGCATTTATGACGCTCATTACCATGTAATAAATGTTCATATGTGGTTTCCAATGTACCATTACCTACCATGGCTTTAAGCAAAGATTTTAGCCGGTCTACACACTGCACCTTGCACATTGTATATACAGTAGTGCACGAAGAACCATCACTATCACTGACCAACAGCACAGCCCTCTCCAGGACAGCGTTTATGCTTTTGGGAGAGTAATTCTTCAAAGTTCTTCAAGCATTTCAAGGAATACATTCACCCCAGGTCTCCAGTAGTGAATGACCAAATGAAAATTGGTTTCGAACTCGGGACTCCATGATTGGACGTCAAGTGCCACAACACACATATAGTTTAAAGTCCTTCCCATGTCAATTTTGGCACATAAGGCGGCGCCTATCTCTGATTTATTAGCCCTAAGCCACACGTCTATTAAATGTAGCGAAAGCTATACATAAGTGGGTCAGTCCTCTGGTAACTCGTGTGATTAACTTTCCCTTCTCCGTTCTATAAATGCCGAGCGCCTGGCTAGAAGGCAGGAGGTACCATTTTTAAAGTCTTTGGTATGACCCGATTTGGATTCGAACCCGGGACCTCCCGTACATAAGGCGGACACTCTAACCGCTAAGCCACCATGCTCGGTAACAACGCACATAAATTGAGTATAATTGTTTCCACAATCTGATATTATAATTTGACATTTATACAAATACAAGAACAAGTTTGAATTTCATGCGCATCAGAAGCAAGTGAAAATGACATGAACAATGTCATGTCAGTAAAGTGGTGGAATCGAAATGGGCCGATTAGCTTATTAAAGACTGATCCATTGGGTATACATATGCATAATACAATATACATACAAACAAATTGCAGTGGAACGGAAAATTACATGATCAATGAAGAAGATACAAAAAAGATACCATAACATACATTATATATTATGAAATATAGTTATGTATACGTTTAGGATATAGGCACGTCTCAAATGGTAGCAACATATATACATGTACATACCTTTTAAAGCAGAAAAACAATTAATATTATGCAAAGAAAGACATCAGGGGGTGTTTCACAAAGATCCTAAGTTGAACTTAACTCTAAGTTGGACTTAGAAACTATGGAAAGCCGTTAGTTTCTTTAAAACAATTTTGTAATTTTGTTTTCAAAAGGCATAAAATGTTGATTCAAATCATTTATATTTTCTATTTCCAAGGGGATTTCATGTTTAATGTAATATTTATGAAAAGTCTAAAATACTTGCATTTTTGCTTTTGAATATATTTTATTCCAAGGCTACAAAAGACTTTCCATAATTTTTAAGTCCAACTTAAAGTTAAGTTCAACTTAGGATCTTTGTGAAACAACCCCCTGGGTAGATAAAAACGGACTGCAATGTTTTGTGTATTTCATCTGTGTATATGATTATTACGTCATCCTCACATAATAAAATTTTCCTCCACAAAACAACGTAAGTGCAAAATTGATAAACAATTTCTGTGTAAACAAGAACAAAATTGACAAAACTAAATGCAATATGTGCTTTCGTTTCGTAATTGCTAAAACAACTTGCATTATAATGCTGGTAATTATACAATTGAAAAATATACTTCTTTGCTCATCAATCAACAAATCTGAATACGATATGCACTTTCTTCATTATGCAGAATCAATTAAGTTTGTAATGTTGTATTTACAACGGCCCAATTCTCTGCTAAGCCTTTATTTCCATTGAATTATTCTTCCCCTTTTTTTTTATTCCATGTTACCTTCGTCAAGACCTTAGAATAAAACAGATGAAGTCACCATTTCTCATTTTTAAAGGGATCTAGTGACAATGGCCCGGATTCACAAATGAGGTTTGTACAAACCATGGTTTCAACCATGGTCTACTTCTATGGAGTGCTGCTCGTATACAAGTAAAACAATTTATAGTTTCTATGCTATGACTATTAGTGCTTGCTAACCAGCAATTTTCACCATCTGAGAAGACAAACATTTATTTGGTGAATTTAGTAAATGTGTACAATCAACATTATTAACAAGTAAGGAGTTTACATTCTTTCTCCATCAGTTTACAAATGGCATTCCATAGATGTAGACCATGGTAAAACCATGGTTTGTACAAACCTCCTACAAACCTCCTTTGTGAATATACCGCTTCTGTAATGTATGCAAATATTATGCGTATGACGTCAGACTCCCCGTTGGCAAGCTTAACAATAGTAACTATGTCCGGCAAGCTCCGGCAAACTTAGCTTGCCGGACCTAGTTACTATTGTTAAGCTTGCCAACGGAGAGTTTTACGTCATACGCATATTATTTGCATACATTACAGAAGCGGTCTATTCCACCCAATTTGTCTGACTCGGCAAACTCACTTGCATCTTTTGTGGTTCTTCCATGCCTGGGGGGTGTTTCACAAAGATCCTAGTTGATCTTAACTCTAAGATGGACTTAAAAAGTATGGAAAGCCACTAGTTTCTTTGATTTTTTTTTTGTAACAGTTCTTTTATAAGCCATACAATTACAATGTTAATTCAGAAATTAATGAATAGTTTCTATTATCAAGGAGATTTCATGTTGTTAATGTCACATTTATAAAAAGTCCAAAATACTTGCATTTTTGCTTTTGAATTTATTATATTCCAAGGCTACAAATGGCTTACCATACTTTTAAAGTCCAACTTAGAGTTAAGATCAACTTAGGATCTTTGTGAAACACCCCCCAGGTTGTTTTCCTCTATGCTAATGGAAGTATGTAACCAGCTTTGGTTTTTTCCAATTGTTCTCTTTGTTATTGAGATAATATTCATGAATTCATTTTAAATAGTCTGGGTGACCATTTCCCATCATTTCAACTTATGTGTACAAACTTTATGGCAACGAGTTAGCGAAATATCGAAATAGCGCTTTGCATTTTTGCTCATCACTTGGCTCTATATGAAATTCATTTAAAATGGAATTTTCATATACTATTCATGCAGTGATCATATCAGCTCATAGATATACACTTTTTGAATCGATCGGCATTATAAACAATTATTAACAGAAATTCTAAAACAAATACGCGTATTTTGAACACGTATATATTTTTGTAAAACATGTCTGATTATATTCGTCACAATAATGAGTTAATTTAAAAAACGCGATAAACTGACTTTATACGCAATTTTAAGTATTTGTATAGTATTTTCAATAATAGTTAATATTTATGTAAAAATAAACATGTACGTTTTATCGTTATTTTGTTGCAATAGCGCTCCAACATTAACGAAACATATAACATGTGCCCTGTATGTAAAAATAATTAAGCACATAATACTACGATATAAGGCGATTTGATAATTATAACAAATCCCTCTCACAACAAGATTAAAATGCTGGTCCAAACTTTCCATGTTATTTTGTTTTTTACCCTAATATAACAAGGTGATTTGTTTTGGCCCCAATCTTTCGCCCTTTTAAGGTTATTGCGTACAAAGTTACTATAATACTTTATCAAAAACAAATGAAAATGAATATAAATTAAAGTGCAATTAAGGGTATAAGCTGCATATTAACATTTATAAGACGGTGAATACAATTGTACATTTGGAAATGAAAATCAATATACAAGTTTAATAAAGTCCTTTAAACAACATGTCTATACATTTGACAATATAATCCTACAACATAAGGCATGTACTTTTTTGAATACACAACAAACAATTATACAAAAGTATAGTCCTTTTTTACAATATTCATTTATGTGAAAGACTTTAAAAGTAGTTTTTTGTTTTACCATGTTGCAGTACTGATAGATTGCAAGACGAAATAGCAGAATAGAAAGTGTAACCTTCTAATGAAATAATATCATAAGGGACAATCTCAATGTCCTGTTATGATAGTCTCCTCAACACGTTCCCTATTGGATATTGGATAATTATTGATGTTCCCACATAGTGTATTGATCCACAGTACCAGAAACCATAACATTAGTAATAATTTTTTTAATTTTATTTATAGTTGTATTCTAAGTCTTGGATGATTTAGATGATAGGGCTAAGTATGCAACAGTAATAATATATAATGTTAGTGGCCGACTATAGGGTTGACTCAGTAGCCTTATTACTTCGCCCCATAATCTTCAACATACATATGAAAGGAACCAACTATATAGCGTGGTTTTATGTCATTTACAAGGAAAATAAACTTGTGATGTTTGTCACAGCCAGCTCACTCACCAGTTGCATATTATGAATTATATTACACATTGTATATCTAAGCTACACAATAAAAACAAAACAATAACAACAAATCACAACAATGTGGCATATCTGTATTCTCTAAATATAAAAGTTCTGCTCTGATAAATTTTCTTTTTTTTATGGTTTTTTTTTTTAACGGCTGTGTTCGGGCAAAAGCTAGTCATATATTATTCGGGCAGTCTTATGTCATATTCAGGCAGAATCATTAAAGCTGTATAATTTTTGAGCAGCTACATGACATAATTGTCTTCCTTTTTTGATGTTTGTTGGATGAAAACGGGAACTATGATAATAATTAAGGAGAATACCTCAGCCCCCTCCCTTAATTTCCGCATGCACCTCTTAGTGGAACACTAGGACATCTCCTTAGAATTGTCGCTATGCCACTGGTCAGAGATGGTCAGATCAGAGGTGGTCGTGGAGAAATATCTTACAAGTCCTTCATTTTCTTTACAAAGGGGGTCATGTGAGTTGAAGCAGACTAGTCATTATCATTATTCGCTCATCAAGAACATCTTTATTACTTAATTAAACAAACGCCGAAGAACCATTTAACCTGTTTAACGACACTCTAGACCACACCCCGAGTTTACGCTTCCTGGCAGCAAGGCTTCCGGAGATATCTTTCTACAACTCGTGCTACCTGATGGTAATCTATGCAAGATGTTCGCTGTACATGCTGTAGGGAATGCCTATGTAGTCATTACTCAGATCGAATGCCTCCTCATCTGCTTTCGGTCGTTCCAAATCGACGATGCCGACGTCGTCCCCACTCTCAGCCCTCCCGTTGATGCTAGGTCGCGGAGACGGAGTGGGACTACCACTAGGTCGCGGAGATGGAGTGGCACCACCACTCGGGCGCGGAGATGGAGTGCCCCATCTCTCGGGCATCTCGACAGTCTGCGGATGCTGACTGATCCCGGTCTCCATGGTCTCGCGACGCGGGTACTGCGTGATAAAACTCTCGTAAAGATTCATACTAGCACGATTAGGGTCGGTCTCGGTGTAGGATGGGGGCTTCGTTTCACCCCCAGTCGCCCCCGCCAATGGCGCGGGGATGGGTGGCAGGGTGCCAACGCGGGATGGTGGTGGTGGTTGCTTGCTCTGCGACAGCGTTTCGTAATCGTGTGACTGCCCGCCCATCGGCATGAAGCCATACGCCGAATACTCGCAAACTGGATTGGTCAATCCTACTGCGCCGACCAAGCCCATCTGACCTGTCTGATTCTGCGCGGGCACCATCGGAAAGTTATCCACCACATTGCGGCCATTGCGCTTACTCTTTGTAAAGCACCTTTAAGTGGAAGTTAAAAACAAAAACAGTTAAAGAAGGTAAACATACTTCGGACAATCGTGCAGAAATAGCATATTTCACTCTGCTTTTGAAAATCTACTTTTGCAGAGTTTACAAAAGGGAAGCGTTATTAATATCATTAAGGATTGTGACAATGCGTCTCTTAAAATTACGTGTCTCTTTACTTACTTTACAGATGACTGTTACAACTATGTTCGGAAATGAATACTATGATATTAAACCAAAGGAGAATGATGAATGAGGGTAAGGACAATACAGCGAGAGGAGTCGACGAAGAGGAGGGGGAGGAGGAGGAAAAGGAAGATGAGGAGGAGAAGAAGGACGAGGAGAAAAGAGTGGAGGAGGAAGAGGAGGAGAAGGATAAGGTGGTGGGGGTGGAAGAAGATGGTGATGGTGGTGGATGAGACGAAAATGTGAAGAGGATACAGGAATAAATGGGTTGAGAAATTGTAAAGAAGCAATTTTAAAAATATATACTGTATGAAGTATTTTTTCTACAGCTCGGCTAGAGGTCTCGGGTACGAATCCCGGAGAAATCCCAATTTCATTGCTAATTTTTCATTTGATTATATTAGATTACATTTAACTCAATTCGATGGAAACAACACAAGTACGATATTGACTCAAGTACAAGATAAAGTGATTTCAACATATATGATTTGTGAAAAACAGACACACTTTCTTACTTGTAAGCAAAGCACAGTGTGATGATGACAATCAATACAACTGCTAAACCTCCAACCACACTCCCTCCTACAACAACAGCTTGAGAACCTGATAAAAAAAAGGCACAATATAACATACAAAACATAATGCTTGAAAAAGATTGTATAATATCTTAATTATGTTGCGGTACAAGTATTTTGAATAGGATATTAAGCCTTTACTTGGTTATTTTGTTTTTTCTTTTCTTTTTGTTATAATAATACTCGGGAAAGGAAAAGTAAAATAAACTACATCCTAATTGATTTGCAGTAAATTTATTTTAAATAAGATAATCCCACTCCTGGTAATCGGAGTTTCTTTATTGTTTGGATCTGCTCAGGGAATGTAAAGTATACAAGGTAAAGTAAAAAACATCATAATATCCTCATAATTTCTAATACTTGTATTGGAATGTTCATTCACCCTTATCATAATGGGATTGCTATGTGATATTTTCTACACAGTGTATCATGTAGTCATAATTTTGTACAGGATATTCAGCGATTGAGGCACAGATATTAATTTCAAAGGAAGATGATTAAATGTCTTACCTGATGATTCTGCTTCACAGTTAATCTGCACGGGTTTGGCCCATGTCCCGGATGTTGTCCCGTTGCCATGGCTACACGTCCAGACGACGGAGGACGATTCGTCGTCACACTGAACGATGAGTGTGTCACTCACGAAGAAATCTCCCCTCGGGTTCACAAAATGGCTTGACTTGGGGTCCTGTGGCAGTTCACACATTACTTCTGCATTGTGATGATAGTGATGATGAGAAAATGTATTAATTTATAGGCCACGTATATATTTCCTACTACAACCACCAATACCACCACCTCTATACTACTACTACTACTACTACTACTACTACTACTAATACTACTACTGCTACTATTACTACTACTACTACTACTACTTCTTCTACTACTTCTACTACCGCTAATTCTACTACTACTACTACTTCTACTACTACTACTACTACTACTACTACTACTACTACTACTACTACTACTACTACTACTCACTGGCGTAAATCTGTTCGGAAAACACAATGCATTGGAGGGGCGAGCATTGTTTGTGAACAATTGCTCGACCCCCCAAAGCATTGTGCTTTCCGAACAGACTTACGCCAATGCTACTACTACTACTACTACTACTACTGCTACTACACTACTACTACTGATATGACTACTACTAAACTGGGCTCCAAAAGAAACTTATCACTTCTTCAGAGCGACGCTGACTAAACTCCATAGCATCAAATTGAATCATATTTAGACACATATAAGCTATCATTCTCCTTATGAAGAATATCTGAAAAATTGAAATGTTGCTTTTGCCAAAAAAGAGAAAAATGCGATGGAATTGCTACAGGTCACTTTACAAAAATCACACAAACTGCTCACTGCAAACCTCCACGAAAGGCGGTCTATTCAGAACTTTCAATAGCTATTCATTCAACATCAAAGGCGGGTTATGTAACCACCAGACTGGCTATTGTCCGTACCGAGCTCTGTGCCCGGAAGGCGAGCAGTTTCTGTGATTTTTGAAAAATTACCTCTTGCGATTTCACATTATTTTATTCTTTGTTGACTAAATCAAACATAATTTTGTTTAGATGTGCTTGCTGAGGAATATTATAGCTAATCTATGCCCAATTATGATTCATTTTTGTGTTTTGGATTTTAATGTGTGTCGCTCTGAAGAAGTGATGTTTCTTTTGGAACCCAGTTTACTACTACTACTACTACTACTACTACTACTACTACTACTACTACTACTACTATTACTATTACTACTACTACTACTACTACTACTACTACTACTACTACTACTACTACTACTACTACTTCTACTTCTACTACTACTACTACTACTACTACTACTACTTCTACTACTACTACTACTACTACTACTACTACTACTACTACTACTACTACTACTACTACTACTACTATATTACTTCTGTTTCTCTTCTTCGGATGCATCATACTTTTACTTTTTCTTCGTTGGGACTGACAGATGATTACTTGCCTATGTCGCAATTTGTTCCATAATATCCAACCTCGCATTCGCACCTGTACAGGTCCAGTCGGTCAGGGAGTGTGTGACATGTTCCATGAGCACACGGTTGGTAGATACACACTCCTCCTAAACATGGGAGACAAATACACATTATTGTCAGAAATATGTTATTCTTATATTAAAATATTAACATAAAAAAGTATGTGTATCCGTTCACACATTATATTGTGAGCTGATGAAAGATTCTGACCAAAACGAAGCACCAGCTCAGGCACAACACGTAGAAATACGAATATATACAAAGACAAGACAAATGTATTCTATGACAATACAAATTATAGATGTCCTGTCTTTGAATTCTAACAGATAGTTATCAAAACTCATTCATTACATTAATCTGATTGTGAAATTGGCTAAACAAATTATGTAAAGAAATATTTTAAGCCCATCAACTTTCTTTTTTCGACTTGACGTTTTGACAAAGTACACCTGCCGAGGAAGAACATTGAACATCGGTGCTCGAAACATCACGTCAAACAGGGTAAGTTGTTTGTGTTAGACTACAATTTTTACCCCGGATAATTTGACAAGAAACACTATTATTAAAAAAATTTTAAAAATGGGAATATCCTCGAAAACAAAGAAGTGCTTAAAGTGATACCCCCTAATTAGTCCGACCACACTATGTCACTAGCTGCTGCCACCAGGGGGTGTTTCACAAAGAATATCCTAAGTTGAACTTAACTCTAAGGTGGACTTAACTATTACGGAAAGCCACTTGTAGCCTTGATATAAAATATATTCAAAAGCAAAAATGAAAATATTTTAGACTTTTCATAAATATTACATCAAGAATATAAAATCTCCTTGATAATAGAAAACATTGCTTCGAATCAACATGACTTTGTTATGCCTTTGAAAAAGGACTTTTACAACAAAATTTAGAAGAAACTAATGGCTTTCCATAGTTTCTAAGTCCAACTTAGTTAAGTTCAACTTAAGATCTTTGTGAAAGAACATTTGTCCATGGGCAAAGGTGACTTACCGGCAACAGAGATGGAGGTGACAGTCATGCTGACTGTGCCATCTGCAGAGACCCACAAGCCAGGCTCCATGTTGCCTAGTGTCGTCATCAAAGACTCGGTGTCACTCAAGCCCTTATCCATATCGACGCTGCTCACGCGAACCTGGAAGTCTATGATGACGCTACCTTGGCTAAAACCGGTGATGTCGACATCATACATCGTATCCCCGTCCTGCGCTATCGATTGTTGGACTACGTTGTCAACCTGGTGTTAAACAAGATAGCATGTCGGCATTTAATTTAGGTCAAAACACAAATTAAAGTGTTTTTGCTAATAATCTGTTAACGAAGTGCGTAGTAAATCATTACCAATATGTATTTTGTTCACGACTCGAAAGTAAAGCCAATTGAACTGTAATGTATATCCAATTTGATGATGATGGTGGTAGTGATGATGATGCTGATGGTTATGGTTATGATATTTTGAGGTTACTTTCAAATTCATGGATACATTAGGAAAAAATGAAAACAAAATCATTGTTTATTAGTGAGATAGAATAATGAAGGCTCATATTCGGGCAAGGTTCGCGATTCGCTTTAAAGTAATAATGTACTTACAACTTTGGTGCTATCGTCAACGAGATTCATGTACTCATCTGATCCTGTATTACTTAGTTCATCCGTGAACGTTATAGGTTGACCACCGAGTCCTGTTACAGTGAATGACCCTCCTACACTATTAGAACCTGTAACAAAACAATGGTTTCATTTCGTTGACGATAAAATGATTATGAAAGAGTTAGTTGTTATAGTCTTGGGGCTCCTTAAAATGTGCGTTCATACAAATAAATGGCGGCATACGGAGGCTGTGTATTATCATTCCCATTTCATTCACCACTACAACCCAAACCACTGATATCATCATCATCATCATCATCATCATCACCTTGGCCACCACAACCCTCACCACCACCACAACCATCAGCATCTTCATCATCATCATCATCATCATCATCATCATCATCATCATCATTTCCTAGTCAAGTGCTTCCAAATATGCATTAGATAGATGGCTTACTGAAATACTGATGTGTAACTTTCATTTTTATTATACAAATTTAAACGGTGGAATAATCCATAGAAAGCTGAATGAGCAAATCTGGTCAAGAAAATTACTAGATTTTTTGCTTCACACTTTTTTGTTTCTTACCAATCAGATGACATAATGATAAAAACGGTATAATGTACTATTTTAAGCAAAATGTTACTCTTATTGTTTATGTCAGAATTCATGACACTGACATCATTTATACACTCTCTATCCGCTCGCAACCCAGGATTGAAACCCCGCTAGCTTAGTTCCTAGCTAAGTGAATTTAAAATCTGCATTTGTTTTAAAGCAGCAAACAGTTTTCCTAGTTTCCAACAACGATCAGCAACTAAAATATCTTGTGTTTAATTCTTAGCCACATCATCCAAAATAGACTTAGCAAGGAGCTACGTTAGCGAGCTTTCACGAATATGGGCCCCGAGTGCCAAATTAAACTAGACCCAGTTCTTTGGATTTTGTTTACATGGTTAGCTTTGTCCTCCATTCATCTACAATGAATGAAAACGCGATTTAGCCTTTTAAGAAGTCCGAGTATCCCTTCAATAAATTAAAAACTTAAATCTATTGTGTGCATTTTTTGAACAAATGTATAGATCAGAATCAATGCATGGTTGGACTAGAATCGACCGTGACATTAGGAGGATTAATAGTTTACCATGGTTACTCTTTTTGTTGTCAATGCCAGAATTCTTCATGATACAATGTAGTACTTACTGACACATATTCCCTCTATCCGCTCGTAACCCCCGGTGCAAGTGCAGCTGTAGCCACCATCAAAGTTCTGACAGGCTGTATTTATCCCACAATCACTCACAATGAGGTTGCATTCGTCGATATCTGCAAGGAAAATCAGGGATTTACGTTGCTAAAACATTACAACAATGGAATGTTTTTTGTTCATGGGTTAGATTAGGCAGTTCTCATATCTTCTTAACTCTACAACCATTCATTACATCTGTCTAACATCTGCATGTAATAACAGAGAATCTTAACACAGGGATTATTATTATTACTGTTTTATTTATTTATTTATTTATTTATTTTTTTTGGGGGGGGGGGTGGGGGTTAGTGAACGGCATGACATACCTTGTGTCTAAATCTCACCGCAATATATTCATCACTCAAGACATAATGGCAAACTGTTATGTTTCAGTATGAATTAAGCGCTGTCAGCACGAGATGCAACAGATAGGCCTGTGTTTTAAAATGAGGGACTAATGGCCCGGTCAGATATCAACGGATAGCGGAAACGAATGCCCAACGAATAGAAAATTTGCGAAATTAAATTATCCGGTGATGAAATTCGTCTCTATTGCCTTATGTACAAAACATAGAACAACGTACATCACCGGACAAGGAACGGAGACGAACGGATGGAAAATTTAGCTCTCCGTTTGACGTCCGTTTACACAATCAGTTGATATGTGACCTGGCTATTAATGGTTCATATAGTTCCAGATTCATTTCAACAACATTTAAATTCCGGAATTGAACTGCTTATTGTGAGGATGAATTAATACGTGATATCTTAAACAAGGTATGACTTACAACATCAATACGTATACAATAGAATAATACACATATAGGAAACAATACAAATTGAATGCAACTACATAATATCAAATAATGTTCTTTCAGTTGGTAAAATTGAATTAATACATAACAATTTACTTATTCAAACTTTTAGTCAATATAATGCACAAGTGCTGTGGAAAGCATCATTTCATTCTGAAAAGCACATACGTTTACCAACTCATGTTCTCTTTTACTTTTTTAATAAATCATTCTCACTGAGTGGCTTGAATTTCAGAACGTTTTGTAAATGAATTCAAGTTACATTTTGTGTACGGTAATTTTGATAATGGTGACTATGGCAACGTTACTGTAACGTTTACTTATCCCACCTATATTGTAACATACTCTCCTGCGCTTTACATAACTTGACATGCTAAGAAAATACAAATATCAATCTTATTGTCCCTTGAAACGTTCGAATGCTAGTCAAAAGATGCATAATTTACCAAGTTCACAGTTGTCCCCCATATAGACGGTCGGACAATCACATCCGTATCCGTCATCCTCGTCAAGGCACGTGGCTCCATTTTGACATGGACTCGATTCACAATCAGACCTCCCTACATTTTGGAAAAGAATGATTATAATAAAACGATATAAATGTGTGAATATGTATATTTTTGCGTAAGTTGATTTTACATATTACCGTATAGAATGTGTACATTGCCGGGCACGTAAACGCGTAACCATTGTCTATAATTATTATGTGAACAAGTTGCTCCGTGAAGGCAGGGATTCGACTCACAATCATTAATATCTAAAATGGAATATTCCATTGATATATCATTACTTACTACTAATTAAAATGTGTTCATATGCTCAGTACCTGGCACGTAAACGCATAACCCTTGTCCATGTGTGTAAAAGTCGCTCCATTAAGGCAGGGACTTGAATCAAACTCATTAATATCTAAATAATATACTCTGCTGATGCACCTACTAATTATGATTTGCATACTTGTTTCACGATATTTTCCTGTGTACATTGCCGTGAACGTACACTTTCAACCATTGTCAATTTGTGGACAAGTAGGTCCATAAAGGCAGGGCTGCGAATCACATTCATTAATATTTGAATATAATATCATACTGATGTAATAATACTGACTACTAATTATGCTTTTCATACTTGTTTCACAATGTGTTCCCGTGTACTTCGCCGTGCACACACAAGTGTAACTATTGTCCATGTCTATGCAAGAGGCTCCGTTAAGGCAGGGATCGGAATCACATTCGTTGGTATCTGCATGTAACAAAATAAGGTACCAGTATATAGTGGATCACACTTGATATAGTCAAATTATATGTAGTAATACCAATACTTTTAATGCTGATGATCACAATAATAATGTCAATGTGTAAATATATATATATATATATATATATATATAATGAGTGATCCAGTACGCATACAGTAATTTGTATTTGTACTCTCTATATAAGTTTAATAATGTTTCAAATTTTGGGTATGCACTCGAAGATAATGCAGTATCATAAATTAGTATTAGGTGCGATAAGACGATTGATTCACATTGAACGTCATGTGGTAAAAGTTATTGATGTAATCAATTATGTAACTAGATGTCTTTGGAGTAATCCATTAATTGTAAAATTCAACCAAAGTCATTATTTAAAAAAAAAAAATTTAAAGCGTTCCAGAAATGGTTGTCGATTGTAGTTAAAAATGTATAGACAGTAGGTAAAACACTCATAAATCAATTTCCCCTCTTTTCACCACGTAAACAGTGTTTTTTTTCCCCATGAAACTGTCACGCATCATTCATAAGAATCTTACAATGATATTGGTATATAAGATTGAAGTCTCAAATATCACTTTCACTTTTAGACAAATCTGAACTTACTTATTTCACAATGTCTGCCAGTGAAGCCGGGCAGGCAGTAACACGCGTAATTGTTAAAGCCATCGATGCAAGCTATTTCATTTTGACATGGGTTCGGTCGACAATCATCAATATCTGTACAAATGATAACATGGGCAATGGTTATGTAAAAATATTATGAGTGTGTCGTTAGGCTATGGTTAAGGTCAAGTTTATGCGGTTGAGTGAAATAACGTAAATATTGATAACAATTAAAACAATACTGCTTCTACTAGTATTACTCCTACTACATTACTACTTCTACTACTACTACTACTACTACTACTACTACTACTACTACTACTACTACTACTACTACTTATAATAATAGTATTAATAATACCAACAAATAATACTGATTAAAATAATACTAGTGTAATAATTATATTACTACATTTAACATCGATTGTAAGTTTTAACTATTACAGTAATAACATTCCATCAATATGTAATGATTGCACAACCATAATAAAACGTACAATGTTGTTACCCCACTTTTTAAAAGACTGTTATAACCTTTTCCATTAAATTATGTTCAAATTCAATATAGAAGTTACATTTAATTCAACGTAGAAACTTGTAATTAAAATATAATAAGCTCACTTATTTCACATCTCTCTCCCGTAAAGCCCTGGAGGCAGTTACATGTAAACTTGTTAAGACCGTTGATGCATGGTGCGGCGTTGAAGCACGGCATTGATTCACATTCGTCTACCTCTGTCAGTTAAGTTTGGAAGAAAAACGGATAAGATTAGCCCGAAGCACGTTTGAAAACGCCAAGTGTGGGCGAGACATGAGTGATTTAAGAAACAGTTCATTTTATTTAAACATACTAGAATTTCCGACTTCATTTCACTAATAATGATCAATTAAAGGGGGTAAATATCATTACTATAGTACCCTATTTTCAAAGTACCAGTGGAAGGTACGTCGGATTTTATTGACCCATCCAAACAGGGATGTCTTTCATATTTGAGTATGGTTTATGTCTCGCCTTCAAAGACCTGTTTTATAAAAGGTCAACAATTATTGTAAATGTCCAATAATTGTAACTGTTATTTTAGCAGGCAACATATATATAAGTTACAATAATTGAACATTTACAACAATAAGAAATGTTTTATATCAGGTTGTTTTATTTGGACCAAATCGAATAAAAGAAAGGTTTTGACCACTAGATTGCCATCCATTTTTTAAATGCTAATCTGTCTCCAATATCACCCAATTATATCCCCATTTCCTGAATCTATGTTACAACATCATACAAAAATCAACTTGTGAATAAAATAATATTGGTTGACAAAATTGTAGAATCAGCTAACGCCGCCTCGCCTTTAGTCATGTTTTGTTATATTATGATAAAATATGCAGGAATTAGTTACCGATTGAGCAGTTTTTGCCCGTATATCCGAAAGGGCAGATGCAATAGTAGTCATTGGACCCTCCAGGCTGGCATGTGCCGCCATTGGTACAGGGGTGAAGGTCACATGGAAGGATTTCTGAAAGGAACAACAAATACAAGGTGTTAAAGACAAAGACAAATTTATTGTCATACTTATCTTTAAGTGGCCTGATCTTCTGTCTGTGTATATGTGATCATTTAAAACTAAATTAGCTTTAATTTATCATGCTTGAAGTTGATAGTAGAGAGAAATCAACTTGACTCTTGTATGACCCTTTTTTAATTAAAATAACAACCCTTAACACAAGCGGGTGCCATGAAGGCACTTGGAATATTCAACACATTGTTCTTCAAATGTTGCAAATGCGTCCCCTTTTCCGAAATTAACATTTAATCGAGGAAGTAAAAGAATCAATTTAAATAGCACTTAAATATAACGATGAATAGAACGATGACATGTTGTATAAAATTCAACGCCCGCAACTTGTATACGCATGACTCAATTGCATCCTTTTGAAAGGATTTTCGAACAAAACAAATTGTATTTGCCTTTGAAATGATATGTTCTTAACATTCTTACAATAAAAGTTCCGTTACCTGGCAAACAGTATCTTTTGAAGCACGTTTTTAAACCAGTGACAATATTTCAAATGTTAGTCTACTTGAATTTAGTATAAATTTTGAAAAATGTTGGTTATGCTTTATAATGCATTCATCTTACCCCATATAACTATGTTCTTGAGGTTTGGGGCGCAGCAAACAAAAACAAATTTGAATTCTGTGTTGATTCTACAGAAACGAATTGCACGGGTGTTAGCATTTAAAGATTTTAGACATCCATCAGGTCCACTATTTCTTGAATTAAAACTGTTAGACATTTTACAGCAATATTTGCTTATTCATGCATGATTTGATAAATAATAATCTACCTCATAAATGTATTGATTACTTCTCATTTATTGTCATTGATCATCCGTATGAAACGCGGAATATAAAGAAATGTTATATAAGCGTTATCAAAATTAAAACAAATGTTGGAAAACAATCTTTATCATATTCAGGACCACATTTCTGGAACCAACTAGAAAATAATAGACGGAAAAGCTTTAGCCAAGCACTAAAACAGTTCATTTTTAGCGAGTATATTGAAATGAATAAAAATGTATTTATTTATCTGCCTATTTATTATTAATTATTAATATTGTATATAATCATGTATATACATGTATATTATATATCTTTGTTAATTGATACAAACTCAATTTATGTATATAGTGTAAATAAGTTAGTGTAGCTGAAATGTATAATTCTGTTTGTGTAATTTATTACTTTTGGGACTAACCTCGATTAGCACTGCGCTATTTTGTTAGCCTCTTTTGTCAATTCTTTCTATTACATTGTTAATTCAAGATGTTCAATGAATCTGTACTATGACTATTGTAAATTGTAAATATTGAACTGATTATTATTGACAATAAATCAATTTAATTTCATTTCATTTCATTAGAATTTAGTACAAAAAATACAATAGTGATTTCCTCTTTGAAACCCAAAGTGACTTAAATTACTGGCAAATCTTTCGTATTCATATTTTTTATTTACATCTTTGAATTAAAAGAATTTTCTATAAACGCAAACATGTTTATACCTGTCCCACAAGTTGCTCCGGTGTAGTGCGGCAGACAGACACATGAATAACCGCTGGCTAAATTATTACACGATCCTAAATTACGGCAGGGTCTCGAGTAACAGAAATCTGAGTGTAAACAAAAAATTAAACAATGAAATTGAATTAATTTTTTGTTAAAGAGGCTGCATCGTAGCAATCTAGATGGCGCCCTTTCGGAAAGAAACATAGGGTAATATATAATGTGTTATTTGTGCTAATGAGCTATTGTTATTGTCAATGTGTGAATGTTTGTGTCAATTTTCATTTAATTGTGCGCTAAGTGTATAATAATAATATATTAGAAGAAACAAATCACAATAATTAAACTGATGCAATAAGTAGGAAATTGCGCTCCTCAAAACGAAATTGGATGTAACACAAAATGTAAATCTGCCAAACAGGCATGACCGTGTGAATGTAAATGTACGAACGTGAAATTGAATGCACGCGTAATGATTTTGATTGATCTATATAAATTGAAAAAGGGCTGCCAGTAAACGAAAATGGATGTATCGATTGTGCAATTGAATGACCGAATTCGCCAATGAACAAGAAACGCGTGATTTTGAATGACCCATGTTTGATTTTGGTGAGAAATGTATGAAATTTGCCGGGAAAACCTATATTATTATTATTATTACCTTGTGTTTCACAAATGTCGCCGATGAAACCAGCCGGACATACACAAATTATTCCACCAGATGCCCCCTCAAAACATACACCCCCGTTCTGACAAGGCTGGGCGTCACATGAAGAACCTAGTATAAACACAGAAACAGCAATTATTTATACCAAAAGAATAGGGACGGCGTACTGGTGAGGTTTTAGCGACGACATCACCACACGCGCGGAATCACATCACAATTTCTTATTTTATTGTATATAAAACGTCCCCGGTTCGCCGTCTCTATTTTCTAACTGTAGTATATAAGTAACAGGTTCATACGTATTATATATAGACTGAGCTGTACAATGCACATGGAATATAACAAGAACAATGTTGAATAAGAAAATTTATGACAATAACATCAACATATAATATATTGGTCTCTCAATTACACATATACAATTGATAAACAAATATAATTATAATTACATCATTTCACAAACATGACAATATTCAAATGAACGCATTTTGTTCTTACATGGCGTTCCGCATAATTCGCCACAGCGGTCGGTGGAGCATTCGCATCTAAAACCGCCATCGTTGGTCTCCACACAGGTGCCACCGTGCAAACAGGTGACGCCATCACAGGGGCTCACTAGAGGTTGACAATAATGAAAACATGGATAGCATATTGAACTATGGAACTTTTTTTCTGAGTATAGTAGGTCTAGTCCATAATTGAACAAACAATCAGCTGCCAAGTAATATCTGTTTTCCATTATTATTCAATATTTTTAATGAAAGGAGAATTCAACATTTGGCCCCAAATCACATCTTAGTACCAAGGTACTCATGCTTTGCAGGATTGTTCAATAAAATATCCGAAATTATATTAAATCGCTTTGAACTGTTTACAGTCCAACCGTATATAAAGAAAAATCACCCAACGTTGATGGAAAGATGGTCATCACAGGTTTAGGCATTTAAAAAAAAAAGTTTAATGTTTCAGTTATATGTAAGTTGTTGTCAATAATAGTGGTAATTCGAGAGAGGTGTTCCTTATATACAGGTGGTTACTAGAGCAAGATTTGTACTGTTATTACCTTCATCTCCACACCGGTCGCCAGTGAACCCAGACGAACAAACGCATACAAACTCATCCCCTCCATTGTAACACGTGCCTCCATTCAGACACGGACTGCTAGCACATGGCAGAACTGATTGAAAAATGATAATTAGCCGAAAATATTAACAGTGGCTGAAAACTGCGAATCGCCTGTAAGAATTTTTTTTTCATGAAAGTCCGAATTGTGTATTAACATTTGAGTAAATTAAAAGCCCCCAGTGCTATCACACGGCAAAACAGATCGAAGTAAAACCGGAAGTAAAAGCTGCTGAAACTGCTTCATAGAATAAAGTGTTTTTTATCATGATTGTTATTTTGTATTTTTTGTAAAGACTGACAATTATTTATTGAACATTCTGTATAGGAGGGGCTGAGATTTCAATCCTGGTTGAATATGCAAAATGTCAATGGAAAATTGAATTAACAATGTATTCTATGTTTTACATGGAGATCGGTTGGAATGAAATAGACAGGAAGGAATAGATCTCGATTTCTAATACTTGTGACTCATTCGACACCATAATGATTCTCCTTAAAAAGTAGAGACAATTCAAACAAAGATGAACTGATAAGTTCTAAATTAGATAAATCTAATGCTCATCATCATTTATCACGAAATATCGATATTACAACCAATAAGGACTGCCTGCTATATTCTACAAACATTGGACAAAACGTGGACAAAATACAAAAGGAAAGGTACGACTACGATTTCATTACCCACATCTCCGCCATCATTAAGATGTGTGAGATCGCTTAGATTCAAAACAATGCTTGATAACAAATGTGCGTGTTATCGCTGACAGCCCAATAGAGCCTTGCGTAAAAGACTCGGAACAAGAAAAGAAGAAAAAAAAGCAGGTATATGGCTTACTCGTTGTCTCACATCGACTCCCAGTGTATCCCTCAGTACACTGACAAACCGCACTCCCTTGCTGCTCGGTGCATGTCCCTCCATTTAAGCAAGGACCACTGTTGCACGGTCCGGCTGTTACAATTAATTTTGATTTTGAACAATTATCACACTGCATGTTATTAATCATAAGTGTTTGAACAGATGTTTATAATTGAACACTAATCTTTGCATGCTAGTTCTGATGATTCTGATCAGTTTGTCATTTATACCAATATATTTCAAAATAAATGAATGAATGAATGAATGAATGAATGAATGAATGAATGAATGAATGAATGAATGAATGAATTAATGAATGAATGAATGAATTAATGAATGAATGAATGTGAATGAATGAATGAGTGAATAAATGAAGGAATGAATACATAAATGAATAAAATGAATGAATGAATCAATCAATCAATCAATCAATCAATCAATCAACCAACCAATCAATCAATCAATCAATCAATCAATCAATCAATCAATCAATCAATCAAATTAATAAATACATGAAATTAAATGTATTTTACCTTGAGTTTGGCATCGATCGCCCATGAATTCGGCAGGGCACTGACATACGAACTGGTCACCAGCACCCATGAAACAGGTGCCTCCATTCAGACAGGGATGGCTATCACACGGTCCAGCTAAATAAAAAACAAGAAACACAAACAATAATAAGTTTGCTTTTATTTCATTAAGAACAGCAAAACGACAACCAAAATAGTAATGGCAATATAGATGTATGCAAATCAAATATTACAAATGTATTGCCATAAGAATCCGGCGGGGCACTGACATGACTGATCTGACAATACAGAATGGTCATAAACACTCTTGAAGAAGTACCTTCAGGCAGGGCTGGTTGTCACACGGTCCCGCTAAATACAAAAAACAAACATAATAAACACTAATGATGGAGATGTTTTTAAAATTGTAATAAAGAACAGCAAAATGAAAACCAAAATACTAATGGCAATAGAGATATATGCAAAGAAAGTATTAGGAATGTTATGCCATAAGAATTTGACATTTGAACTGGTCACTAACACTCTTAAACATCTGATAAGGGGAACCCGAGTTAAAAAAAACTACCGAGAGCTGGCATTTATGCCCTTCTGCAAGTCACTTAACCCAGGTTTTACCAGCTATTTGTGATCATGCTGCCCTTTTTAATTGCTATAAGATTGTCGTTATCTCGTTGCTGAATCTTGTCTGCCGATCAAAATAATTAGTTAATATTCTGTTTTCGTATCGAAATATTTTGTAAATATCCTGTTTTCTTTTCAAAAATATTATCTGATCAAAGTATTATGCCGATCAAAAGACAGAATGACTATTTAATTAAATCTGCTCACCAATCTCTGTCTGGCATCTGTCGCCTGTATAGCCGCTGGTACATATGCAAAGTACATCCCCAGCATCAGACTCAAAACACGTACCGTCATTTAAACACGGGGCACTTATGCATCCAGTTTCTACAAAAACAGAAAGAGAAGGTTGGAATACTTAAAATGATAAATACCGTTTAAATAATTCAAATTGAAATTCATTTATTTTCCACAACTGGAATAAAAACATATAAATAAAAAGTATACATAGTAAAACAATGCATAACAGCAACACAACAGGTACGAACACATACAAAAAACAAAAGAGGTAATGCAACAAGTAAATTCACAGTGTGGAGGGAAGAACAAAGGCCATTGACCTATCTAAGGCTCCTCCCTGAAATACCAACTTAATATAATATTTCGAAAATTGAACCCAACTTTATGTCATATTCGAAAGTAAAAACCAAACTCTCATTCAACTCTATTGACATTGATTTCATGGGTATCCATGACCGATTAATCAAGTTCGTAAGTATTTAAGCACTTGGATGGGAGTAATCTCATTATAAACACGTCTTTTACTAGATCAACTGTAACGTAGATTTAAAAACGACCAAAACACCGCCCCGAAGATTCAGTCTCCATTCTATTCTATTTTATTATCAAGGAGATATCATGTTCTTCATGTACAATTTATGAAAAGTATTAAATACTTGCATTTCTGCCTGTGAATTATATTTTATTCCACGGCCATAAATGGATTACCATATTTTTAAAGTCCTAACTTAGAGTTAGGTTTAACTTTAAATCTATGTGAAACACTCCCAGGTGGTGCGCGTGGAGCGCTGTTGTGGTCTTCACGAGAGCACGCCATACAATTCATAGCTTCTGCAAAGTATGTTGCACTCTACATTCCTTCTCTTGGCACTTTTTTTTAATCAGCAGTCCAGTCCAAGATATCCATGGACAGCCCTCACCACATTACCCATCAATCGCTCCCCGCAATGTTGTGTACTCAACTCCTCCTTTTATCGTAACCGAATGTATCTTATTATCGTCTCCATTATTCCCCTTCTGAGAGTAACACACTTAAAGGGACTGTCCCTCTTTTGCAAGCAAAATTTCAAAAGTTGCGAGGTTATTGTCTTATATGAAAGAAATGTCATTTAACAGCATGCCTGGAAAAATTAGAGCTTGAAATCTCTTTTTCGTGGAGTTATAGACCTCAAAATAATAAAACGACTGGCAGCGTTTAATTCGCATTATACGAGTATTCACACGGTGTGAAATTTCGCACACGGATTCCACGGAGTACCACGTTGCTGCGCGTGACCCCTACGTGACCCACGCCACAGACCCGCGCTACGTGACCCGCTCACAGATCAACAACGGCGTAAGCGAATACTAAACACAATATCCAAACCTCGCTAAAACTGATTACATGTAATTGGTAATTGTATATTCTTCATTTTCGACACCTTTTTCCGTGACATACCTTTACAAATGTCGGCTTCGCAATATACCTTTACAACAATAAGTACAATATTGTTGTAATATTATGCTAAACGCCTTTATTGACCGATATATAGGTTGGTGGAGAGACGCATTCGTTTTTAATTCGTAGAATCCAAATAACAAGGGTTTTTCGATCTGGATTTATTGGGGGGGGGGGGGGGGGGGGGGTTACATTCATCCCCATCCGTCTACTGGAAACTGTTCAGACGATTTGTAAAAGGCGGACAGTCCCTTTAAAGGGATCTAGTAACTTTGTCTGAATTGGACAAACTCACTTTAATCTGCCGGGTCATGCATGATGTCTTTCCCTCACTAATAGAAGTATGAAACAAACTATAGAGTTGTTAAAATTTCCCTCAAATTGTTATTCATACAAAGCCGCGGTGATCGTTTCATCTGTGACAAACATTAACATGACCATGGGTTAGCAAATAGCACTTTGCATTTTCGCTAATTACTCGGCCATATGATAGTAATTTAACATGGAATATTCAGATCACATAAATTCACCTTTTATCAATCCTTTCCTTTGTTAGGTATTGCATACAATGTCAATATGGTTACTAGTTATCTTTAATCGGTAAAGTAAAACAAACAAACAAACAAATAACTGTTCTCACCGAGACAGTCGGTGCCATTAAATGAGTAGCCCGGATGACAGGTGCAAACTACCCGGATGTCCGGGTAACGGGCAATCATTTTGCACTCGGAAGAGTTACTGCACGTTTGCTCCGGTGGACACGTCAAGTCTGTATGAGTTATAATGGATAGACATAGCAGTAATGAAAACAAAATGTGCTTATCGATTGAACTTTTTTTCTCAGTGATCAGAAAATAAAAAAACTAAGTTTTTAAAATACACGCTAATTTAACAAGTATTATTTTTGCACCTTTAACGGTGTAAACCGTTGCCACACTGGGAGCACCTTAAAAGATGTACCTTTACCCCTAAGCTAAGCTAAGCTGCACCTAATAAAATTTAAATGTTAACACTTTCACTGTTGCATAATTGCAATGTGCATATTTACACCTTCACCTGAACGTGGAATTATGCACCTCTAAATGTGCTACCTATGTGTCAAGCGGTTTGCACCTTTTCAAAGGTTCAAAATTGACCCCTTCTTTCTTAGTGTGTATACAGTACATTGGTATGAACTTTGGCGCCTCGCCCCCTGGGAGATTTTCTTTTTTTTTGTGGGAAGAGGGCCATCTGTCTTTTGACAAACAAATGAAGACAGATAGAGTTCTTAAAGGGATAGTTGAGTTGTGGTATAGAGAGCGCAATACACAAAATATTTTTTGTGAGATAATGAAAAACTGAGTGTCAAATTTGAAAGTCATTTATGGATTAATTTAGAATTTCGATTATTTAATCCTAATAAGGCTAATAGATACTAATTGGAACATTTTTTGAAAAAAAAAAGTTCGGAGACGTAAGTCAGACGTTCGTGCCATTTTCGAAACGACTTGCGCAAGGTAATTGTTACACGATGGTTCAACGTCATGCACCCGTTATGCAGTACGCAGAATCTAGTCTGGCGCAATCAGAAATAGTCAATCAGAAATACCTGCGTAGATGTGCATTTCAGTCGGTGTCTGCAGAATCTTGTCGAGAAATGAGACGTCGCCGGTAGCATCATTCGCCTCGATAATTCTGTTCACGTTCTGGTCGGTAAAGTAGAGGATTTCGAAGTAATATGCAACGCTGAACGGGTGTATGTCGAGATCCGAACCATCCCGTACACTGATCTCCGTGACACGATGTGTAGGATCATCCAGGAGGATCGATTCAATCTTGTCCAGATACGTTTCTGTCCAGTACAGAGTATTCTCTGTAGCAGAAAAGGAAACCATAACAGAAAGATTGTAAGTAAATACATATTTAAGACTACGAAAACCCCACAACAAACATTCCGTTCATTAATTGTGTTATACTCTGATGAGTGCAAGACGTGAACCTAAAGTATGTCTTTGTTCAAAAATGATTTTAAACAAACTTGTTATTACAACCAAACCTGTCTCAATGGCCACATGTCTATGGCGGCCCGAACGTACCTGTAGTGTCCACTAAAAATCAATTCCCTGCAGATTAAAACAATGTCATTGAACTTGTCTGTAGCCACGTGTATTGATCATTCTTATTTCATCTTTATACATTACATACAATGATAGGAACTAACCGATTCATTTGGCATAAGCGTATCACAAATTCTAGTGAACTGCAGCTTGGTACTAACATGATAATTAGTATTATATCCTACATGAATGAAATCCTGTTCAGTGATTGGTCTACATAGCGTCATGTGACCAAACATAGTAATGCCCATGGAGAAAAATGTGCTATGCGTGACGTCATTCATGGAATAGTAAATGCTATTCCATGAATGACGTCATAGACGCCGGGTGATCATATTGAGCCCATAGAGATGCGTGTTATAAAACTTCCCTGCGAGAAGAGCTCTTGTTTTTGCTTGCGAAAGATGCTCGACGAGATTTCTCAAAGAGTTATTTAAAAAGAAATACAGCATATTTTCACCCGTGAATATAAATAAGTTCCAAATAATATTCTAGAGATGCATTTCATGTATAACGTAGCGGTATTCGAATTTAAAAATTACGACAATGGTGCATATTGTGCATCGTTGTCCTTCTGTGGTCGTGACACTAATTCGTCATTTTACAATTGTCCGCGGTGTGCACTGCACTAGCTGTATGTGTAATGTACGAATAACTATTTTCTCCATACAATTACACGTGTGTAGTATGTAAAGCAGGTTAATTATTCACTTTGATGCGCGCGTTTTGCATTTGGGTGCGCATTAGTTGTTAATGCGCGTAACCATGAATGGAAAGAGGACTATTGCGCAAAGGGGGTCAGTGTCACAAACAGAACATAGTCAGTGCAGTGATGGTTCCATGATCAATGTTTTGTTTTTCTTTATATTTTCTTTAATTTAATTGAAATCATTTTTTTTTTGCGATGATTATGATTATGCGAAGGATATAAAACAAATATATCATGCACTATTTCGAGCCACTAGTGAAATTATGGATTCCTCGGTGACAGAAAAAGCACTATGTTCTTCGGGTCTACGACCCTCAGAACATAGTGCTTTTTCTGTCACCTCGGAATCCATAATTTCAACTAGAGGCTCTCAGTGCATGGTATATTTGTTTACTATGCATAATCATCTTGGTATGTGCTCAAATAAAGTTTATTTGAACTTGACGACTGTTTTCAACTTACAGTGTAACTACAGTGGAGGCATGATACAATTCATGAAAACATAACGCTAGAGTATACCTGCAAAATCTAGAGTTATTCCAACTGGCTCGACTATATCTGTGTCGACAAGAACCTCTCTGTTTGCACCATCCAGATCAGATGATTCGATCGCGGGTTGCGTGCCTTGGTCCGTCCAGTAGATTCTCCTGAAAATACATAAGTATAATGTTGATAATGATAATGATGATGATGATGGTGATGATGACGACAACGATGGTGATGATGGGGATAACGATATTACTACTTCTATACGACTACATGTACTATTATTGTTATTACTACTATTACTACTACTACTACAACTAGTACTACTACTACTACTACTGCTACTTAATTTCACGTTAAATGGATGTTATATATGGCAAAGTACTAAGTGAAAATGCAAAGTGATATTTGCAGACCTATTGCACTGATGTTGTACGCAGTTATAACTTTCCAGTGAAGACACTTGAACAATTCGTAAATATCAAAAGGGAAATACGAATAAACAAAACCTGTTACATGCTTCCGTTGGTAATATGAATAAAACAAGGCATGCGAGAACTATAAGAGTTCCTGAGTAAGTTTTGTGGATTTGGTTAATGAATTATTAGATCCCTTTAAGAGTGAAAAGTAACTATTACCGTCGTTTCGGAGAAACGGCTATCCCTCGAGGAACCGACCCGGAATATGTCGCTGTAATAATTGTTTGGCGGCTTGTTCCATCTAGATTAGATCTCTCGATAACATCTAGGTAAGTGTCGATCCAGAACACATAATCACTCTCTAAGTCGAGAGCAATACCGTGAGGAACTATACAGTGTAAACAAATAAGAGAATCGAAATAAAGATAAGCTTTAATAAGCTAGGAATACACATTATACAAAGATGCATTTGGGAAAAAAGAGCAAAATGTGTCAACCGTTCCCACGACTATATCTACTAATCACAGAAATAAGACGATTTGAACAACATGTATAATTTATGAATTTGTTTGATTATTTTATGAAATAAAGTTCCTCGGCTGAGGCCAAAAAAAACAAAAACATTTCTACTAATCAGTAGACAAACTGTATAAGGGAAATGACGAAATGTACTGATCCAGTTTTCAACAAAACCAGACTTCGCGTACAATAAATACCTGCGCAGTACTTATCCGTGCAGGGATATAAACCAAGAAAGAATATTAACAGTCCATTCCAGGACTATCACAGTCCACATGACTATACTCCACTGTACTCTGCTGTGGAGCCCCTTCCCACCTTTATTGATATGGTTTCTAATATAATATTCAATATGACTGTTCTCAGAATAATACAATACCTCCATATTCTCACGTGGCGATGGCTTATTATAGGGTCGCCCGGTTCAACCTCTATGTGTCTCTTTTAGTCTAGTAGAGCATCTCCGAAATATACAGGGTTTAAAATACTTTAGTCAATATAATTGTCCCAAGTAAAATTAAGGCAATACCTCCAGATCCCAACGCAGCGATGACCTCTTGGACCTTGCCATCAAGGGTCGCCCTGTTGACCGTATACGTGTCTTCATCGGTCCAGTAGAGCATCTTCGAGCGAGGGTCGAACTCCACACCGACGGGCGCTACGACGCCGGCGATGTCTAACGCATTCAATGTTGAGTTCAGGAACGATCCGTCAACGCTCTCCGCCATGAAGATGTTGCTGGTGTGAATGTCGGACACGAATAATTTGTCGGTGACTGAAGAAGTAGAAATATACAAGAAAACTCCTTAAATTTATAGTACAGTTCTGGTCGAACTGAATTGTTAGTAAGTATAACTAAATACCTTATCATTTCAATAAAAACATACACATTGCTAGGTTAAAAGACTGTTTCGTTCAAAAAGCAGACACCTTAATATTTCAACAATTTCTTATCAAAATTGTCAACGTGGTGTTTGGTAAAACATAGTGATCAATATAAACGGCAGAGATATAATCAAAAACCATTTAAAAGCCGCTTCTGTAAATTTACGACAATGTGTAAACTCTATAAAAACAACCATATATACATTGCCAGGTTAGAAGACCGTCTCATTCAAAACTGAGCAGCCGATAACACACGAGGGCGCCCTCCAGACACTTATCAAAATTGTCAATGTGGTGTTTGGTAAAACATAATGATCAATAGATATGACAGAGATATTATCCAAAACAATTTAAAAGCCGCTTTCGTATACGGCAATGCGTTTTTTAGGCTTTATACATATTTTCTGAAATAAACGAATTCATGTTGGGGCCCAACATTATTCCAATCGAATACATTTATAGATATTTCGGCTATTTCTAAACGGATTTAACCAAACAAAATTAATTTTCCTTTCAAATTATTCGTTGTTTTAAGTATTGCATTTAGTTTTTCATTACCTTATAAACAAATTATTTTTTTGAAGTGCCCTCTAAACCAAAACTGTACTAGGCCTATCACTTTATTTAGATTAAATGAAAATAAACAAAGAGAATTTAGCTTTTCTGGGATTTCATTCGTTCATTTTCATGAATATATCTTGTTAAGTTTCACTTTGTTTAAATATCACCCATTATTACAATTTTCGGTGTGGCAAAATGATCCGTTAGCACTTTTCGCCATAATGACGTTGCTGGTGTGACAGGGATAAATGTCCACCCAGGAATAATTGGCAGTGACGTCATTCGGACAGTTTTAAAATCCTGATTTTGTCCGTTTTCGAGCCTTCTTACAGACGGAGACACACATACACACTCCAACACAAACAAACAGACATACACACATGCATATGGACATCAACCGAACAGTAATTTACTCATTATGTACACTTAACTCATTCATGACGTCACATCGACGCGTTTGACGTCACTCATACAACATAACCGTTTTTGTGTGTTTATTCAATTAAATGAACTTGAATAAATATCGATTGAACTGATCTGCCACGAAACATTGCTTTTACACGTGACACACACACAAAACCCACATTGACGGAGTGATTTTGACAGATATCCCTTGTTTTAATTTGCCCTGGACACCTGGACAATTATCCCTGCCACACCTGTGTGAATGTCGGACGAAAAACAAAAACTTGTCAATAACTGTTATTTATAATTTTTATAATATCATAATCGTTAATCATACATTGTACACAATTCACGATAAGACAAAGGTTAACCAAACCATGTGCAAAGAAGCCTGGATAAATGATGCGTATTAGTATAGGGCATTCAACTAAACATTAAATAACCTATATATTTGAATGTTAGACATCATGGTAACCATACATGGGATTTATATACAAAGCGATTTTATTTAGATACGACTAGTTTGAAGCTAGGGAGAAAGGGAGTTCCCCATAAGTTTTCTTGGACAATATGAGCAGTTTCGAATTTTATCCCTGTACATGGTAAGCAAGCAAGGGGTTAATGATGTTAACCCATTGACTAGCAGGGTGCATCAATATCACTAATATTGCACTAACAAATATTAATTAAAGTATAGACTATTAATAATGACAAACATACAAGCATACTTACATGTCTCACAGTGTTCTCCTGCATAGCCCTGCTGGCAGATACAGAAAAATCCATCGATGAGTTGGACACATGTGCCTTCATTCAGACACGGGTTAGTTGGGCACTGGCTATCTATAAGTATAACGCAGAACGAACAACAATTGACATGTTGAACCACGATTAACAACAACATTAGTGTGAACACATAATATTTAAAGGGTTGTACAGTTTTGGTAAGGCTGAGCTTTAGTAACCAAAACCTGCACAATAACATTATAAAATAATAGGTAAACATGCTCGAAAAATACAAATGACTAAGTAAAATGCCTGTTATCATTAACAAAGAGCCATTAACACAAGAGAGCACTTTATTTAAAACATTGGTTGCAACCATTTTCATACAAAATTATGCATGTGATATTTTGTTGAAATAATGATCAAATAGAGAGATCACCAACAACTATTGAATAACCTCGTTTGAAAATGGTGAAAAAAGGTGTAAGCATTCTTTTAATTCAAAAATATCATCGAATAATTTTAGGGCCCAGATTTATTCCGATCGGATATATTTATTGATATTTCAGCCATTTCTGAACCGATTTTGATCAAATAAAATTGGCTGCCATTAAAATTACATGCTCTTTCGATTTGTACACTCAGCATTTTATTAACTCACAAAAATAAATATTTCGTGCAGCCTCCTCTATGACCAACACTTAACTACCCCTTAAATCTTTTTGGTGTAAAATACTCAGAAGTCACAAATATTTATTCTTTTCTTCTCCTGAACATAATGTATCCTAAGACTACAAGTTGCCTAACATAATTGATTGTCGAATAACTTTAAATAATTTAAGTTAACCTTAAAGGGAGAGATCCACTTTTGCAAGCCAAAATTCAAAAGTTGCGAGGTTATTGTCTTATATGAAACGAAATGTCATTTAATAGCATGCCTGAAAAAATTAGGGCTTGAAATCTCTTTTTCGTGGAGTTATAGACCTAAAACTGAATAAACTGAGGGACGTCGGTTAATTAGGTACATACGTATTTTCGGCCGGTGAGTAAGTTCGTACATAGATTTCACGGAGTGCCAGATCGGTATGCATGACCCCTACATGACCCGCGCATAAGTACTAATGTGTGAGTGTTTACCAAGCAAAATACCCAAACATCGCTTAAACTGACTACATGTAATTATATATTCTTTCTTTTTGAGATCTTTTTCCGTGACATACGTTAACAAATGTCGGCTTCACAATACCTTTACGAGAATTAGTACTATATTGTTGTAATATTATGCTATATCAGTTGAACTCCTTTATTGACCGATATATAGTTTAAATGGAGGGACGCATTCGTTTTTCATTCGTAGAATCCAAATTAGAGGGCTGTTCGCTCTGATTTTTTGTTTGCGTGTTACATTGATCCCCATCCGTCAACTGAAAGCTGTTCAGACGTTTTGTAAAAGTGGACCTGTTCCTTTAAAACACTACTGTGTGTGTAACTCATTACTTTGAACCACGTGCAGGCCAGACGGTCGGGGGATCTTGAACGTGGTGGCGTAATGCTTGGGCCAAACATTCGGGCTACCCTCGCTCACTCCCAGGCCATCCAATATCCAGTCAGTCCACATGAGAGTCCCATAGTACCACGTGATGTCGAATGGGTGAAGTGCACCGTGACTGCCATCTAACAGGATCTGGCGATCCCCACCGTGTATGTCGCATGACTCGATCTTGTCCAACAGCGCGTCGCACCAGAAAAGACGAGTTCCTGCATATATATTGAACGTACCAAACTTTATTTTAAAGAAATATTCGAATTGAAGTAAAATTGTTATCATATATCAAATCATATTGTGAGTTAGAGGAAATCTGATTGAACCGAGTGATGTTATATGGATGAAGCGCACCGTGACTGCCTTCTAACAGGATCTGGTGATCGCCACCATATATGTCACATGACTCTATCTTGTTCAAAAACGCATCGCACCACAAAGTACGAGTACCTGCATACATTCGTACCATCTTTATTTTAATTTAAATAAATATTAGAATCAAAGTAAAAATGGTGATTGTATTGTTTAAATAGCCCATTACCCCTTATTGAACAATTTATGCTGATATAATCAACGTTTTTTAAATGTTATTGTTAAGCAAAGGCGTCTAATTACACACTAATCTGAAAGTAGCTCTGATAAAACTTGGCGCTTCACCTTCCGAGTTATGGGTGATCCCATTAGGCCAGCCTAGGCCCGTGTCGATGATTATTTGTCGATTGGTTCCATCCGGATCGGACATCTCTATGTTCGGATAGTCTCCCCAATTGGTCCAGTACAACTTCCTGAAAACAAATGGTAAACCTTCATCAATTGTATTAATTCAAACTACAAAATACAATAGTGGAAGATCAGCCATGTCAATGTAGACGGCATACATGGAAAGTACTCAATCGAATATTTGGTAGTGGAAGGAATTTGTGTGATTATACAAAATAATGGCGATGGGCCGTGTCATAATACAGATCTAGAGTGCATTGTGCGTTGCAAAGATGCTTCCTCGTCATTGAGAGAGTAAACATCACTGTCTCAAAAAGAACTTGGACGACGTTTCATATTGTGTCCTTGTGGTAAAGTCGTAACCAGTTTATAATCATGGTTCTTCCAGGGACAGTGACCGGCGTAAAGGCACCCCAGGTTGGTCCTATGTAGAAAATGATGTATGTCTATACCAAGCTTAAAATTAATTTTCAACGACATCACTTCGGAGTTAGATTACTAACGCTCACCTGTTGGAAGGCAGAATGAGAATCGCTCTGGGATTGCTGAGATTAGCCACTATAACTTGCCGATCTGTCCCATTGAGATAGGATGTTTCGATGATACCAAGGGTGTATTCCGTCCAGTACAGTCTCCTGGTAAGGCTGTCCACGAACATGCCTTCCGGAACTAAATGAAACAGATAATTATGTGTGTTTGAGTTAATATTTCTATTAAATGTAATTGTTATCAATTTTTTTTTGTAAAGGCCACCAATACATACAGTATATACTAATACAACTAGCCACATTCAAGATCCGAGTCGAACAGTTTACGCCATGTCGTTAACAAACTGGTTATCTTGGGGATGGGACTGATGTATAGCATCTACGAATCGGTTTCCCGATAATCAACAAGCTACAATGACTTCCAAATCGAGCTGTAAAGGTCGTGTCGCGATTACCCACTAGTTGGCAACTTTTTGTTTATTTAGCTTGCCTATATACCACTTTCGTATGATGACGGAGTTAGAGGGCTACATGCCCTTAGCCAGGATTGTTCAAGGGATTGTGTAATTTACCCAACACACCCCCTGCCTATATAGTACCTCACCTCCTATGCCAGTCACAATCTCGCGTTGGTTAGAGCCATCCAGTTTCGCCGAACTGATGGAGCCGCGCCTGACGTCCGTCCAGTAAAGCATCCCGTCCATCGCGTCGAAGTCGACGGCCACGGGTGACGAGACATCCTTCAGTGGTATGGGAGTGAAGTTGAGGTCGCTTGTCGTCGCTCTGTAGATTGTTCCCGCGTCAATACCGACAACGAGAATGAGAGAAGCTGTCGAAAAACGAATCAAGAAACGATACAATGTAATACCGTATCTATGTGTTGATTTATTTACATATTAAAGGGAAGGTTTAGTTTACGCTTATAGGGTGCTTCGAGAAATAATCAATGTGTGAGGTAATGAAAAGTAGGCCTACGTGTAATACTTGGAAGAGCACGTGATGTTAAAGATCAAACAAACTTTTCAACAAGGTAGATACAGTCCAAATTTGCCATGCTCCAGCACTTAAACAAGTTGTAGACAAGCCCACGAGAAATTATGCTATCCTGGACAAAATTTTGACTAATATGAAGCAGTACTACCAGAGTTGTGTTATCAAATAACCGATTGCCAACAGTGACCATAACACAGTATTATGGCCTCCTCTACCGTCATTTCCTCACCGCATAAATGTCACCACAAAGCGAGTTGTGAGACCCATGAGAGATTCCAACATCAGATCTTTCGGCCGATGGATATCATCCCACACTTGGCCTGATGTCCGAGACGCGTCGTCCGGCACTCAAGCAAAATATGACGCATTTCATGCAACATTGAAGCACGCTATCGACGACAACATCCCTTGCAAAAGTGTAAAGATCCACGAAAAATATAAAGCTTGGATCACCCCGCACATCAAATCGCTAATTCGGGAACGACAAATCCTGTTCCACACTAGTTCTCGCGCCGAGTGGAAAGCCTGTCGTAACAAGGTCCAGAAAGCGATCGTAGACGCGAAGGAAGATTTCTACAAAAACCGAGTAGAGCGGTTGAAGAAGGATGACCCAGCGGCCTGGTATAAGCATATCAAGCTGATGACGACATCCTCGCAGTCATCGCAAATCATCGATGTACCTAATGGCGACCAATCACAACCCGCATCTGTCACCAATATCATCAACAAGCACTTCACAGACGTTGCTGCCGATGTCAACCCACTTGATACCTCAAAGCTTTCAGCGTTTCGCCCTATCCGGCATCCACCCACGATCTATCCCTGGGAAGTATTCCATGAGCTACGTAAAGTTGTTCCAGGAAAGTCTGCTGGTCCCGACGGTATTCCCGCTAAGCTCATTAAGATCTTTGCCTACGAGCTTAGCACTCCGCTGTGTGACGTATTAAATGCTTCTTTCTCAGAAGGTGTTGTGCCGACCCAATGTAAGAAAGCGATTTTTGTCCCTGTGCCTAAAGAACAGCCACCACGGTTAGAAAAGTTGCGTCCGATCGCACTCACTGACCACTTCTCGAAGATCGCAAAACAATTCGTGACAAAGTGGCTTCTCACTGACATTGACTCTTATCTTGATGTTAATCAATTTGGTAGCCGGGCCGGTAGATCCACTATTCATTACCTCGTGGATTTGATTAAAGGGTACCACCACCCAAAAATAATATTCTTATTATAGAAAGGTAACACCTTTAGTATTCCATTCCTTCAACAAGTTCACAAAAATATGTTTTTAGAAAAAAATATATAATTGGAAAACGCATCACCATTCTCAACCATGCGTTAATGCGGTCTGAATTGCGTAGACTACATGTATGCAGAGCCAGAGCGCTCTGTGCAGAGCGAACGAATCATCCGGGATTTTATTGACGTACGCGTGAAAGCATTGGCGCACTCGCAAATGCTTGGCCCGTGTGGAACCAGGGAATAGCAGTGGTTCCGTAAGTGGTGGAGATTAATTGCTTTGTTTATGAATCACACAACCCTTTGCAAAATGTTGGGTATCTATTTGATATCACAAAACGGTACCAAAACATATAATAATATGTTGTCCTTTGCCTGGTGGTCCCCTTTAATGTTCTATGTAGTTACGCTGATAAACGCCAAAAGAATACATCAGTTGTAATCACCACTGATTTTTCTAAGGCGTTCGATAGAGTTGACCATACAATTGTTATTGAGAAAGTGATTCAGTTGAACCCTTCCGAACACATCATTCAGTGGATAGCGGATTTCCTCACTGGACGCACCCAGCGCACCCGGTACCGTGGTCATTTGTCCGATGAGATATCATTGACGGCTGGTGTGACTCAGGGCACAAAACTTGGCCCAATTTTGTTCTTGATACTAGCCAATGATGCCCTCTCTGACTGTGGCCTTACTGGAAGTACGTGGGTGATATGACAATTGTAGAGTCACGTTTGCGGGATGCGCCCAGTGAGGTCCAGCCGACCATGGACTCATTAACTCAATGGTGTGATACAAACAATATGAAACTCAATCCTAATAAATGCAATGTAATGCGTGTCGATTTTGGTAAATATGAAAAAATACCGCTCGATGTTAAAATTAATAATTTACTCTAGCCCAAGTAGATTCAATGAAAGTCCTTGGTATTTTGATTAATGAAAATCTTAAGTGGGAGTGTCAGGTGTATATGCTATGATTAGGAAGACTAATATTAAGCGAATGCATATTCTTCGTTCTTTAATTCCATTTAAATTACCAATGAGAGATTTGATATTGATTTATAAGGGATACGTTCGCCCCTTGGTAGAGTACGGGGTGCCTGTTTGGCACCCTGGTCTAACAAAAATGCAAACAGCCTCTATTGAAAGAGTCCAGAAACGAGCACTAAGGCTGATTTTGGGTCCCCTTTATGGATCATATGATAATGCTTTGGATGTTACGATGGTTGAAACTTTGGAAGATGGGCAAAAGAAAACATGCTTGCAGTTCGGCAAATCCCTCCTTAATTCCAATGATTTCCGGAACTGGCTCCCAGAACAGAGACCAGACACTGGAAGGCAGTTACGTCGTCAAACAAATTTATATTCTATTGGTTGTAGGACAGAAAGGTATATGTCCAGCCCTATTCCTTACATTGTGAGATGCTTGAATGAGAATACTAATTAGATACCTTAAAATCCCCATGTATATTGATGCATGTAATACATTAGACACGTAAGTTATGTACTATTATAATATACTGGTTTGATTATTGTGTTATAATTGTTCACGCACATAATTCCGATCTTTATTATGATGCTTCCTTTGTGTGAGGCATTTGTGTATAATAACGGGCAATTATACTTTGATGGTAAAAATGCATTTATTCACCCTTACGAATTGTATTGGATAATTGATTTGGACAAACTAGTTACTACAGCGAGATACAGTACCTTATAATTGTACATTTAATACTTTTGACTTTAAAAGTAAGTGTTGATATTATAAGCTATTGAACCAAACCAAAACACTCTTATTGAAATGCATTTGAATTCGCATTTGTGTGTACGAGTCTCAATTTACGGGTGATATCATTATATCTTTAATCCATGTAATTGAATAAAGTTAGTTAAGCCATTGAATGCAATAAATTATGATTCATATATCATATCATTCTATTTGGATAATTAATTCTTACTAATTTCCAAGAATTGCTGCTAGATTATGTAGTCTTTGTATACATCTTTAGCTTGCTTAGTAAGTGTTATATTAATTATAAGTATTCTAAATTTTACAAATTTTACTTTAAAATATTAAATCTGCATTAGAAAATCGAATTAATACATGATGCCTTAATATTATATTATGGGCTTTTGTTATTACTCATTTTATGTATCAATATATAAAACAACATTATTACTCACTGTCGTTGGTTAGTAATTACGGCTAATTCGTTATTCTATTAATTTGTGATTGAGCTATATAATGTAATTTTCGTAAATTTTTAACTAGCCCAGTAAATGTTACAGCAATCATAATGGTTTTAATGTTATCTTAAAATATAAAATTTGCATTAGGAAATATAAATTGATACATGATGCCTTTTGATTTTTGTAATCACTTAATTGATTAATCGATATACAAAATAATAATATACAACTAACGAATGGGCTTCTTGTGATAGTCAAATCTATTACCGAGGTGGGCTCAAAATGATTATTACCCGAAGCGTAGCTGAGGGTAATAGTCATTTTGAGCCCACCGAGGTAATAGATTGCCTATCACAATCAAGCACATTCGTTAGTTGTTTTATATCACTCATCAATATCAGTGATTGTGTTCAGCTTATAGCAAAATAAGTGAAAATCTCTTGAATATTTCATAAAATCGCTTGTAAATTTTGATATAAAAATCAATCGACATTAATGAAGCCAGATGAGCCTCCAGAACCTGGGCGCATCTAATACGCTTAAAGTCATTGTTATTTTGCGCATACAATCACAAAGACGCAAAACCGAGTGCGCACCAACGCGCTGGCAGTTGCGCACATACGCAATGAATGCGTGCTAACGCTCCCACGGATGTGCTTATTGGCTGTCTTGGCGTTCTTCTTCCTAGGGTGTTAGTTTTTACCAGCAATGGCAATCACGTGACTAGAACGTGTGCGCCATAGAGCACTGCACAAATTTGATCGCGTGTGCATTTTGCTTAAACACATGATCTATGGGACGAACGCGTAACGAACTTTTAGTGTTAATTTTTTGCTAACAGCCCGGTCAAGTGATTGCGCGGGGATTGCGCGTGTTGTCCAAAACTATCATTTGTCAAATACAATGGTAAAACGATCTTATGAGGAATATAATATAATTTACTGTCTTTCGTTAGTATTCATGCCTAATTTGTGATACTATTTAAAGAATATTGACTGGCCTTGAGGGAGACACGGCAAATATTGCCTGAACTAGATTCATATTGCCCGAGTCGAAGACGAGGGCAATATGGATCTAGTGAGGGCAATATTTGTAGTGTAGCCCGAAAGTCCAGTCAATATTGTAATTATTAACTAATCAGACATCTCGAGCGAACATGCAATATATTAATTTGAAGGGTACAAATTACACAATTCTTACAATTATTGAACATGTAGAACGATGTTTAAACTTCAAGTTTTAACTAAAATGCATACAGTCATCTTGACTTCAACCCAGTTTGTAAAGAATCATTACTTAGCTAGCGCGTAGCACATTATTACGTCATAATTAGACACGCGCAAATCATTAATAAACGCGCGTATGATTTTGCGCACTCATGCTGTTAGCGCGCATTCATACTCGGATATATTTATTGACCGGCAAATTACACACAAAATCCCATTGACTTTTTTGAGCGGTCAATAAGATTTTGTCCATTGGTTTACTGTGTGATCATATTGACCGGCAAATTACACACAAAATCCCATTGACTTTTCTGAGCGGGCAATATGATTTGTTTTCACCCCTAGTTTTGTTGGCCTACTTAACTTGGAGGGCAATATGGTTTTAAAATTGCCCTGCTCAGATGCCTGATTTGGTTAATAATCAGGTATATTATGATTTATTTCTCTAATTATTGTATATAATATATCAAGGTTTCTTTATACCTTGTGAGTTCATTAATGTTATTTCCATGTTTGTAAATATTGTTGCAAATGACACTGCAATTCAGCTTGTAGATGTGAATGTGACATTTTGTTGAATAAAATACCATTATTATTATTATTGATACAAATCGGTTGAGAAACAGCTGAAATATCAATAATATAATCCGATATGTATTTGATGATTTCAGAAAACATTAACATTTACCAGATAATCTTTAAAATAGTCGTTGATCTCTCTAGAGTCTTTTGATTCATTATTTTTACATTTACAATTGTTTATGAAAAATGGTTCAAACCACTATGTTTTTTAATGTTATGGATTTAACCACACAATCCCCCTTTAAACAAAATACTATTTCAACAATATCAATCAATGAGTTTGACCAATGTAGATGATTTCCGTAATAAAATGTATATATATCATCAACATAAGAAGAAACATGTTTGTAGTATCTCTTTATGAACCGCTCATTTTAATTGTCAGTTTCTTCGGCAATATCTGCTTTCGTGGCCATGTACTGTACTTTGTACGATTATATTTATGTCAGGTACAATTTTTGACTAACAACATTCATCGTAACATTCAGCACATTTCAAAAGTGTTATATATCATAACAAATGAGAAGAACACACATATTGTTAGTATCTCTTACATGAACCATTCGTATTAATTTCCCGTTTATTTAGCGACATCTGCTTTCCTTCGGATCTGTACTTTTTGAGAGTATACTTTTGTCAGGAATACATTTTCACCAATGCAATTCATCGCGTGTTATACGCCACTATACGTCACCTACGTCACTTATATTTTCACATTTTAAACGTGTCATATATCAGCAAAAGTAAGAGTTATCTAACAAAAAATATTATCTGTTACATAAATGGTTGATACTTATTTCAGTAAATTTAGCGATGATTGCAATGAATGATACAGTTATTTTACCAAACACTAGTTTTATATCAACGAAAGGATTTCATCTTAAATTATGGGATAGTCAATAACATGGTGAGATAATCTACGAATATCTCACCACATAATCGTCATTACTCAAGTATAAGGCATAATGGTAAATTGTACATGCCATTTTAATAGTTAACTGCTGCCAGTACGTAATTCAATGCATAGGCCCTACCATAGGTGTACCCAGGGGGGGGGGGGGGGTTGAACCCCCCCCCCCCCCCTTTTAAATCGTTAACATGTCTCGAGGCCATTTTTCGCGGTCTCGACCATCATAACCAATCGTCTTGGCCCCCAAGGACACACAACTTAAGTGGTCTCTGTATCGGCCTCGAACATTTTTTATGAATACCGGTCTCGGCTTCGAAAAATGTTGATGGACACTTCGGTACTCAGAGGATTAAGACAAGAGTGCAACTTACCATTACCATTACTGGCGTCACTTTGACAGTTAATTTCATCCTCTCCAAGCGCACAGGTATGGAGGCTGCCACTTGGGGCCAACTTGTCTAACAGGCAAGGTCAAAGGGATTCATTCAATTTAATTTGGTACTCCGAAGGTTAGGACAAACGTGCAACTTACCATTACCAATACTTGCGTCCCTCTGGCAGTTTATTTCATCCTCCCCAAGCGCACAGTTATGGAGCCCATCACACCTCCATCCGGCGGGGATGCAGAGTAAATCGTTACAGGAAAACTCGTCCGCCAGGCACGTTTGTCCCGCTGATCTGTTATACGACATGCCTGAAGAAGAGAACATGGAAATGCAGTCGAACGTTGTTGTTAATATTCGTGTATAACATGTTTATATTATGTTGACATACATTTATACGTACATTTTGGAGGTCTAATAACGCCTGTGAAAAAAAGGACGTAAACTTATTAAAGGGTATGTTCACGTTTTGGAATCCTCATATGATCTTATTTGGACGACTTTCCTGGAAATAGAACATGCAAATACATTCGGATTATGTTATATAATTTATATTGGTATATAATCGTGAAGTATTTGGGGATACATCACTAATCCTAACTGTACTCTCTTTACAAAAACTCAACTATCCCTTTAACATAGCTAATCGTTTTCTACGCATTTATACAAATGTCCTAAGGGTGGTGCACGAACACCCCTTCTACCCACTAGACTAATAAAAAGCGAATTTGTGCCCATGTTTCATTATTCATTTATAATGGTGATTTATTGTTATTACTTACAGATCTAACCGTCAATTTTGAAATATCAAAATTATTGTTTTGTCCCTAATATGCCTTATATTCTGAACACTATACAGGGTGGACAAAAACCCGGAACAGGGCACTTTCCAAAATATAGTAACATAATTATTATGTCCATCGGATAGGGTGTCTTTTCCAGTGAAAAACCATACCAAGAACAGTCATTTTGGTCGTGTAGCTTTTGTTTTTAATAGGGCGCTGTGAGTGACACCATGTCAAGTTCCTATTTGTGTCAATTTTTACCAAGTCAGTACTAATAAATCGCACCTACTGACCGTCATACCATCAAATAACGAGCAATACGCGCGCCATTGTTAGTGTGCATTCAGCTGTGTGCCGAGAGAATGGACATAGTTGTTCGATACTATGACGGGCAGGAAGTGCAATTCATCAAGCACTGACTTGGTAAAAATTGACAAACATGGGAACCTGACATGGTGTCACTCACAGCGCCCTAAAACAAAAACTACACGATCAAAATGACTGTTCTTGGTATCGTTTTCATTGAAAAATACACCCCATCTGATGGACATAATCGTTATGTTACTTTATTTTGGGAAGTGCCCCGTTCCGTGTTTTTTTGGCCACCCTGTATAGCCTATATAGCTCAAAATGGCGATTCGCGGCGTAGCATCCCCCGCATGACTTGTATATTGAGTAATAGTAGTGGTGGTGTGCGCATCTCATAAACTATTTATTCATTTCACCGATTGTGTGAGAACTTGTCTGTCGTTCGACTTGTTTTTGTTTATTTTACTGGTATATTGAAAGTCCTAGCTAGTACAAACAAGATGGTACTATGCCATTTTGTTCTGTGGTGACAGTGTTGTAACGCATTTTATGTATTGTATGATGATCCATACCAAATTGAACTTATAAATACATGTCCTTGCCGGAATATTCGTTTGAATATTCAATTAGACATCACTTAGATTTTTTTTAAAGTCCATTGTATCAAATTGAAATATATCAAATAAAATTATACATCTTACAGTCATAGGTATGAAGGATGACATTTTAACATTCAAAGTGTGATAACTATGGTGATTCCATTCTTAAATTCTTCGTAAATTCAAAATGGCCGCCATCAGTTAGTTCACGTGATTCAGTAGCCCTAAACATTCAGCTAAATCATGAGGACTTATTTCTGGCTATGTTTGCATTATTAGGAAATATGTTGTTAGCCATGTACATAGTGACCAATTTGAAATCTAGGATGGCGGCCAAGAAGGCGTACGTGTTTGCATAAATCATTGGAAATACTAAATTACATGTGTGCGAAAATTAAACGTGTGTATCCAAAAGTGAGCATTATATCACTAATAATACCACATGCATTGTAATATAATGATGCCGTATAGAATAATCTGAACTTGCTGGTATACTATTAAATATTTAAATGTAATATCATGTTTCACTGATCATGCAAGACGTAATGGTTTATTCGGGTCTATTATTAATTTCACTTTTAATACTGCAGACATCTAGTCGATTTGGTGCGCTTTTAACGTACGTAGCGATCACCCACGCGTGCTTGGTGTAACGTGTAGTTATGGGAATGTCGTTAACCGTTAACTGTTAACCTGAATGAGTAATGTGGTTATACGTTGACTCCTCCCACGTTCCCCGCCGATGCCGTACCAGTTGGTTGTGCGCTTCACTGATAAAGCTGGTGTGAACTACGTTTGCTCTCTATTCGTTATAAATAATGTTTTAATACCGTAACTTCCACTGCCTGAGTCAAGTGATGGCTTCGTGGAGGAGGTGCGTCAGACTAGTGACCTTTCCAGTCTTGCTTTTCACTATTTTATGTTATTTAATTTTATTTTATTTTCTCCCCGAGAGTGGACATAACGTTGTAAGATTACAAAGTGCTGATGACTATATTAACGCCTCGTACGGTAGAGAGCGAGAGACGCGCCAGAACACAACGTTCCAAAACAAATCTATACTAACACATAGCCACATCAACAAATCTAGATCCTCGCAAGTATTGGAGTCACCTGACACTAGTGTAAATGATTCGAAAGGCTCTCAAGCTAGCCGCATTCGTGTCCATGGAGCTTCAGAAACTAGCCACACTGGTGTCCCAAGAAGGTTACACGACCCTCGGACTGGAGTACATGACGCCTTAAACGATGATGTCTATGCGAAATGCGACTGGATGAAACACTCCGGATGGAGAACAGGTTATCGCAAACACGAATATAAGTATCTGATCAATCCGACTGGTGCATGCAATTTTACTAAATCTACCGAAGCCGATAAAAACGTGACGGTTCTTATCTTGATCTCGTCTGGATTAGCCAACGTCGATCGCCGCGAGGCTCAGCGCGAGACATGGATACGATGGAGCACCGAACACCAAATGCCGGTCAGGATTCTGTTTCTTCTAGGAGCCAGCCAGGATCCCGTCGTGATGGCAAATATCCGGGCGGAGGCTGATCGACACGGCGACATCGTGCAGGAGGATTTCATCGATGACTACCACAACATGACGCTCAAGACCATCATGGCTTTCAAGTGGGCGGCCACCTTCGGCGGTGACCTCGTCGACTTCGTGATGAAGATGGACGATGACTGCGTGCTCCACGTCCATAATCTTGTCCGCGACCTTGCTGCCTCGCCTACCGCGTTTCGCAGCTCCTACCTAGCGGGTTCCCCTTGTACACGTTTTCTTCCCTTCCGAAACCCAGCGGATATGTACTGCGTTCCAAAAGAAATCTACCCAGAACAATTTTACCATACATTCCCACAAGGCGCGGGATATGTGATTTCAATCGACATGGCGGGAAAACTCTACCGTGCATCGCAAGAAACTCTCCACTTCCCTTACGATGACGTCTTTGTGGGGATGCTTTTGAATGTCATTGGCGTTGAGATGCGCGAGCGGAGCTCATTCCTTTTGTCCGCTCACTTCAAGGATAAATACGATAGAGGCAGATACATTCGCAGTGAGATCTCCCTACTAGCTTTGCAGAAAGGGTATCTAACTTGGGATGTATCACCACAAACAGTGAAGTACGTATGGCAGGCCATACTGGACAACAAATGGCCATGGCCCGAACACGATCATCCGAATAAAAACAAATGCGACAGAGAGTGCGTCGAAAATGCTGAATACCTACCATAACATTACATGTGTAAGTTATGTCCAGTTATTCCTTCTTTACTTGTGAAATACACTCAGAATGTTTGAAATTATTGAATATTACAATTTTGACATGCTAGATTATAATTGTCTATTTTGTTAACAGTTTAAAATAGTTATAATAACACATGGTGTAGTGACTCTGTAGGCTTACAGGCTGTACATAATACAAACAAAAATTGTCAAGAGTGTTTATTCCACATCCAGTATAATATACACAGTGAGTTTTTAACAATGTCCCTGAAATGCTGAAACAGAGTCTTTTAAACTTGAATCCCTTAGTAATAGGCGTCTCCAACTAGCAACTAAATTTGCCAAAGCGGTCTTTACCTCTCCTGACCATCGCCATCTCTTGCCACAAAGTAGAGAAATAATCATAGGTCGCAATCTCCGGAACTCTGCACATATAACATTACCTCGTATACGGACTCAAAGACGCATGCTCTCTCCCATTCCTTACTTCATAAAACTCTTGAATTCAATGTGTTAGTGTAAAGGCCCTTATTAAGTTGCTCCTGCTGTATTATTGTGAACATTCACATCTCACTAATTAATATATATTATATTGATTATGGAAGGTCTTATTAGTTTTGATTTCTTAGTCCTGATACCTCACATGTATAGATGTTTGTAATTTTGTTATTGTGTTTCCATTATATTAGCTCCTTTATTAATAGTAACATTTCTTAACATTTCACCATTACGTGGTAAATTACTTTTGATATTACAACAACGCTTTGATTTTGAATATATAATGGCCTCACTAGCAATATAATATTTAATTTGCCAATCTGTAGAATTATTTTATCATGTTTTAAAAAAATACATGATTTGCTTCATTCATTAATGTAATTGTTTTATTTTTATTTTTACTTAAATTTAAGTCAGTTTATGTATTTGATTGCTTGGATGTTGTTAAAGTTTTAACTATATCACCTTTCAGATCACATTTTAAAATTATAATACTCATTATTTTAGCTGTTGGTATTGATTGTTTAACTTTAAAGAGATTCACACTTTCTTAATTATCTCCTTTAATTTGGTAGGACCTTGCATTATCTCACTCAGTACTTTGTTAAGTATCATGGCTTATTATGACTATACGGTAATATATTGGATATCTCTTTATGATTTCTTTTGGTTTTTTAGATTGTAAACTTTTGGCGAGGTGATAATTTTGATTAACTCATTATTTATTTTGTACAGTACATATTATATGTGTTTACTTTGTTATATTTCCAAATGTTGTAAACTGACATGTTTAGTCTTCGGACTTTTTACTCAGTATTTTTAATAAACCAAACTTGAATTGAATTTAATTGAAATTAAGTACCGTCTAGAGCTAAGGAACAAAGTGGTCGAGCGGTTTGCAAAGAAGATATACCATCAAAGGGGAATTTGTTCTAAATGTATCTTAAGAAAACATTTTTTTGATGACATGTATGTGCGGACTGCTCACACCAAGATGTTAGTAATCAGCAAATTAATAAATAATTGATATCTCCCCAGCAGGGAAATCTTCACAAAAGGGTAATTCTGAAGGCAAAATGGCTGTAGGTTTCGAAAATATTGGATTAACCTCCATCATAACCAGTACGACCATTTAAAGTGATCCATTAACTTTGTAATTTTTCTCCCAAAAGTGATATTTGAGACTTCATTTATATACCACTATCATTTGAAGATTATTGTGAATGATATGCGACATTTTGATAGAAAAAGAACAATGTTTACTTAGTAAAAAAAAAAAGAGAATTTGTTTTTGTCTGTTGAACCCAAACAAAATAAAAAAATCACGTGATACAACTACTGGAGACTTATTATATCGTTTCTATATTTCTTATTTCAATTTGTTTTAATGAATCTATATTATAATTTGAGTAAGGAAATCCTTTGATATTCAAAAACTTTTAGGGTTTTGCACGCCTCGGGCTGAAAAAATTCCACGTGTCATTCGTTCTGACTGCAGATCATTCTAAAGGTTTTCGATTTTTTAAATAAGTTGTTTGAAATCTCGAAATGAAATATAAAAACTCAAAATAGTTCCTGAAAGAGGATGGCTCTGGCATGGCAACGGATATTGCATGCATATGATTTTCGGCCGCGATATATGCACATGCATCGATAATCGATGAATAACAAGCGATGGCCTCTCGCATTCACCGGAAGTTATGTCCAAATTGCAATTTATTGATTATTTGCTGCAGAGAGGGGGGTTCAATCTATCATTCTGCATCTTTGGTCTACTCCTATAGCTGCGCTCATCTGCACTCTGGTAAGTACCTTATTCAAAATTAATTGGACAATTGTCAATAGAATTATAATATGAGTATGACATTGTCATTGACAGTGAAAAGACTATATAGACATTATTAATTGGCTAGCCTCCCTATCCTAGCACCATTATAATTATATGAGCCATTACCATTTTGCTAACACTAACAGTGGTCAGAGTCCAAAGTGGGCATTTGGAAAAATTGTGTGGTATAATTCTATAAATAATTTATAAATAATGAAGACAGTCACGCTAATTGACCTTTGACCATCATCTTTACTGTCTAGCTACACTAAGACTTCTGCACTTACAATTTTGTTGTACAGGTTGTCGTAGACTAATCATACAATAAAAACGCTATTATAATTTGTTTTGGTCCTATTTAACTATTTGGACTCTGACCACTGTTAGGGTTAGCAAAATTGTAATGGCTCATATAATTATAATGGTGCTAGGATAGGGAGGCTAGCCAATTAATAATGTCTAGTCTTTTAAACACATCTGACACTGTCAATGACAATGTCATACTCATATTATAATTCTATTGACAATTGTACAATTAATTTTGAATAAGGTACTTACCAGAGTCCAGATGAGCGCAGCTATAAACACATGTGCCATTAAAAAATAAAAATGGATGGAATATCAAACAGCATTGTTTCATAAACCATAATCAATGCATTCAGTCATGTGCTGTTTCACAACAATGTACAGGCAGAGTTGCCAAGTAGTACGTTTTTGCCGTATTTAGTACGTTTTTTTTGATGTAAATACGGCAGTACGTTTTCTAAAAACAAAATACGTTTTTTGAAAGAAAAAAAAAAAAAAATTCTCCCCACCATAGAGTTACTGTCGAAAATGGCAAAAAGATAGTTATGTATTTGAAATATACTCCGCAAAAAAAGAAACTGGACACTTGTATAAGTTGAAATATTTCATATTAATGTACGATACAGTGTACATGATCATATATCAAATAAAAGGGAATTTAGTCCTCTACATGCAGGGTATATCTTAAATGTGTAATCGTTCATGCATGAAATGCCATGGTCAATTAACACTAGCAAGGTCTGTTTTCCAAAATAGCAAAACAATGGAGGACCACACCATTCGACTGAAATGATAGTAAGCGTTTCACTTAAAACAAGATGAGCGGGGCAAGTAAATTATGACATTATTCAACTTTATTGTTATGAACAAACTCTGGAAATACAAATTTGTCAATAAAACAGGGCCAGGTTATGAGAGCATTATCATACTGGTCTGTATTGCAGGCATGAAGCTTGTCTATTTCATGTGTCCCCTGCAATTTTTAACCATAATTACCTAGAGAAATGTTATGTTAAAGACTGCCCAAATGTTTGACCAAGGGTGACTTCAGGTTTTGAAGATCTTTGGACTACGGTATAATTCTAGAGAAGAATTTTACCATTTTCATGCTGAAATATGGGCACAAACTGTGGTTTTGACTAATAAGCTTTGCCATGGAATTCCCCATTTTGTTACTTTTGGATGAAAATAACACCTTTAACATTCACAATTTGTCTTCATTTATACTCTTTATTGAGATGAAGATAGAAAATGTCACATTTGTAATGAAAAATTATGTCATCTCATGAATATAGCGTTTTAGATTATGCTTATCAACATTTATATGGTTGAGTGGATGTTCCATTTTTGCTATTTTTGAAAACAGACCTTGGTGTGGTTAATTGACCGTGACAAGTCATGCATGAATGATTTCATCTGGATTTTATGCGAATATTGAAGAGGGTAATTTTATCTTTAATTTGATATACAATATCATATATTTTATCGTTAATGAATACGAAATATTTGGTCTCATACAAGTGTCCAGTTTCTTTTTTTGCGGAGTATATATCACAAATAAACAAAACAAACTCATAAAAACGCTGTGTGATCGACTGAATCAACTTTTATATAGTGCAAACTTAAAGAGTATTTTTGCGCATCGCGAACAAATATGATTTTTTACCTCATTCATTGGCTGCGCTGAAAATACTTTTGTTTGGTTAAAACTGTTTTTTTGTTTTTACCTCTCAGAATACTTTTTTTGGTTTGTGAAGGTTGGCATCATTCTCTGTACAGGCACGCACAATGTCTTGTGACTTTTGAATTGGGCCATTTTGTCTTCAATCTGTGCTCATTCAGCCATACCAAGGGCGTCGATTTCTTCTCATGGTTGGGGGGGATGATCAGGGGTTTGACCCAATGACGAGGCGGAGCATCGTCCACGAGCCGCGAAGCGGCGAGGCGATTTTTTTTGGGGGCTATTTTGCTAAGGGGGGGGGTTTGACCCAATGACGATGCGGAGCATCGTCCACGAGCCGCGTAGCGGCGAGGCGATTTTTTTTGGGGGCTATTTTGCTAAGGGGTGGGGGGGGGGGGTTTGACCCAATGACGATACGGTTACTGTGTGGGTCTGGACACAATGATGGCGTTTTTCTATGCACATCACATTTTCACTTGGCAGCCCAAGGGGGGGGGGTTAAACCCCCTAACCCCCCCCCCCCCCCCCCCCGTAGATCCGCGCCTGGGGGGGGGTGGGTGTGGGAGGGGGGTGTCCCCCCTCCCACGGTAGGAAGCTTTTGCATTTTGGGGCTTGAAATTGTGCAATCTGGAGCATACCTAAGGCATCAATTTCACGTTTTATAAACTTGTTTCTGAGTTACCGTGTTATAGATAAACACAATTAATGAAATCAAGTTTGCAGAAAACCAAAGGGCGGATCGCACTTCTTGTTTTGCTTATGGTAGCCTCTTCCACAATTACATGCGCCAGTATACTTCTTTTCTTTTTTTTTTTACCCTCCCAAATATTGGGGGGGATGATAATACAGGCCATCCCCCCCCCCCCCCCCCACCTCAAATATTGGGGGGGGGATATATCCCCCCATCCCCCCCGTGATCGACGCCCCTGAGCCATACAGTGATGAATATCTCTGATTTTCACACAAAATGTACATAACAACTGTACCAATATTGTGGTAAGATGACATCGTCTCTACATTTAAGAGTTATGAAATTATGAGCAGTTCTTTAGGGGGGTTGTTACTTTTTGTGTTCTGTTTACAATTGTGTGAATGTAGTGTTACCACCTTCAAACAGATTGGCTCATTTAAATAATTTTTCTTTTAGGCAAATTTGAATTTAAAAAAAACACCAAAATGCAAAACAAATACATGATATATTTTCAATATTTTACTCCCTTTTGTTGGGGGGGGGGGGGGGGGGGTAAATGCGCTACTTTTAGTATAGACTGACAAACAACCTCTTCAAAATACACTTTAACATCAAACTCTCACACATTTATCATTGTACATGTAGTATGTGCACACGTGCTATAATTATGTTTAGGATCACATTCACCAACTTCTTTTGTTTTGTTTTTCCAATCCACCATTGTGTTGACTCTCAAGTACGTCCTTTCAACACCTTATATCGCTCACACAAAGCGAAAGGCCGCCGAAGGCGGCCCTTTCGCGAGTTGAAATAAACTGGGATGATTGCAAATGTGAATTTGACTGAACATGTATTATTATAAAGATTTTCCGGTCAATTTCGTTAATTCGCCATTCAACTTCATTTTGTATGCATTCAACTTCACCGATCTTATCACCGAGGCTATATTTTGTCATTCAAATTCGTTTCTTAGCATTTGAATTCATTTAAAGCTCATTCAAAAATACTAGCTGCATTCTATTTCAAACGTGTTCCTTTTCATGAAATTGTCATTCGATTTAAAAAAGAAAATTCGTGATTACGTAATACCATAGAGTAACTGATGACGTCATAATTAAGGGAAATTGAGCTTTCCTATTGGTTGATTGCCGTTGCGTATTTCAGTATAATGAACGTTGCTATGGGTAACGTTCATTATAACATCGTTTTATGCACGCTATGTGTGTACAAATTTCCCATAGACCGCCCAAACGATATGTGCGTCTTCAATACGTTTGGTGAAAACAAAGTGTTTGTAAATGTTAATTTCCTGTTTGTCTGTTTGTCTTGTGTAAATAATGTCAGTACAGTGATGTAAACAAAATGTGATATTCATATTCCAACAAGTATATTCAGGGTCTTCTTCACCATGTTCACACATGCAATTTCACACATATTTCACACGTATTGTACGGGATTGGGGGGGATTTGTATTAAAATATACAATGTAATTATGCGTCAAACTGGATATTATAAATTGTGTACAAACACTGTGAACCGACTTACTGTAGGGGTGAGGGGCATGTGGGTTATTGGGGGGGGGGGGGGGGGGGGAGGAGACTCTTTGTATTACTTTATTTTTAAAGAATGGTTACCCTTATTTATGTTATATTATATTTTTGTTTGTAAAATCATACATTATTGCATGGGGGACGTGTGGTCCGTACCCGCCCCCCCCCCCCCCCCCCCTCATTACGTTACCCGTAGCTACCACGCAGATTCACACAAATATCCAATTTCATTGTTTTTGTTTACAAATGGTAGCTAACAATGAGAAATTATATCTCCACAGTCCACATTATGAATGGGCATCATTAATTTCATATGGTGAGGGGGATATCTACACTGGCGGGCTAGACACCTTATATAAGAAATAATTATCTCATTATAATGGTGAAATGTTAATTTTTAAAAACTGGATCAAGTCAGATATTTTATTTGTAAGGGGTATATTAGATGAAAATGGAATTATGCAAATGTCAGTGCCAAAAGAAGAAATACGATATTTTGACGGTAGACTGTTTTCAGAATATGGAATGTGTTGTTTTGTCATAAACAAGTTATGGTCTAGACATTTACGAAATAATGATAATGATGCATTTAAAATATTTGTGTCAGACACAGTTAATGAAAATGGAAATAATTATATTTTTGAAAAAACAAATATATCTCCTAAAATTAAATAAAGAATTATTTATCAACAATTACGTTCCTAAATATAGTTGAGGTTTCAAGAGCCGTTAAATTTTGGACAGAATCGCTGCTTTTAGATGATTGAATAAATTGGAATCAAATATGGGAGTTTCAACTCAAGCAAATACAAGATAATACATTGATTCAATTTAATTTCATCTAATATTTTGATCACACCAGATAATTTGTACAAATGGAACATAAAAGAAAGTAATGAATGTCCGTTCTGTTCTCAACTTGGTTCATTGTTTGACATGATTTTTTATTGTGTAAAAATGATTCCGTTTTGGAGATATTTAGAAAATATTATACAAAAATATTTGTATGATAATAGTTTTGTTATAGATCCAAACATTATTATTATAGGATATGATTTTAAGAAAACAAATTTAGTGGACTTGTCCTTAAATTATGCTTTACTTTCAATATATAGATTAATAATTACTTTTGAAAATGGAAGAAGAATTAAGAATAATGATTTTATTCATACTTTTCGTTAAATAATGGAAAAAAGATATCAAATTGAAAAAAAAAAAAAAAAAAAAAACGATTATTTGTAGATCTGCATGAATGGAATCGGTTTATTAATAATTTGGGAATAATTTCTGAATAATATATAATTTTTGTTCCTTTTTGTAATTGTATTATTTTGTGAGAGCATTTTGAATAAAGAAAATAAACAAGACCCGATGTAGTTAAAAAAAAAAAAAAAAAGATAATTTTGAAGTCAACAAAAATCAGCAGGTTTGGGCTTTGAATAACAGTACATCCATACCACTCATCAAATGTCAACGATATAACAAAATATAGGCTTAAAAATAGGTTTTATGGTGTTGGGCGACTTTTAATGAAAATCTATGTAATTTGAATGACCACGTGTGAATTTGAATGCTCCAAATTGTGAATGTTTCGATTGTTTTTTTAGTTTGAATGCTAATGGCGCGCTTGTTAAATTGAATGATAAATGTGGAAACCACTTGACCAAAGAGCTGTAAAATCGAATGAACAAAATGCAATTTTAAACCATAATTTCAAGCCTTCAGGTCAATTTCGCGAATTTGAATGACCCGCTTATCAATACGAAAGAAAAGTTTACGAAATTGGCCGGGAAAACCTAATGAATCTAGAAGCTTCTGGTCGTTTATTGTGTAATGTTTTGATATTGACAGTGTTCGATTTTGATAACTCAGATCGAATTCGGATACGGTAAATCATTTTTAGTACTTACACTTAATTTTGTAAATTTAAGTTGTTGCATGTATTACTCATGTCTCGTGTTATTGATGGTTACATGCGTGTGTCTTTGTATAGAAATGTCGGTTCAACACAATTTATGCTGTAACATTTAGTAGAAATATCTTTAGATACCTTAAAATGTTAAGATAATATGTAAGGGGCCCAGTGGGGTAGAGGATGTTTTTTTAAATCAAAATTGAGATTTGTATCTCTACTTAATCTTTAGATTATTAACTTTCAGAAAACACATACTTTGTGTCGTATATAGGTACGTAGCTATCTCGTTAACTAATTAACGATTTGGTAATCAATATCACACATTTTGGGGACCGGAAGGGATTATTTTCAAACTAGAAATTTAGATTTTTACCTAAATTTGTCCTAAATAAGGCAAATAAAATCATCCCAAATCCAAAATTTGTACCATCCAAATTGTGTTCCTCTTTTGTCGGAGTGAAATTGCTACATTCATTTTCATACAAAAACATAAACATGTCAGCCTTCATATTATATGAATACGGAACAATCATACTACTGGGCAGCTCTGAATATGAATAACATATCATAAACGTCAATTGAAGTAAGTATTGCTATCGTCCTTTTTTTATCCATGTCACATTCATCTAAAAATTATCAATGTTATCTACTACCTTCAAAACTCATTACCAGAAATTCTGATATTCAGAATAAAATTGCTAGAACTGAAAAGTATTTACTAAAATTCTATGAAATTTGAAATAATTGTTCCTTGTTTCTAGATAAACAGATTAATGATGGCATTAATGTTCTGATGTTTAGCAAGATTTCATGTTCACTATCAATAGATGAATAATGTAAAAAGCTATCATAAGTTTGTTGGTAAAGCATCATAATATCTATCTTTAAATTGGAGAAGTTATATACTAATAGTATATTTCTCTTATTTATTGCTTTTTAAACTCTTATTAGAAATCCAATGGTCTTTTAGTTTATTTTGAGGGATTCCCCATATGCTAAGCTTGTCGGCAATGTATGGTTTGTAGGGGGTAGCTTCTATGGTTATAAAGATATTCATGATATAGTAAAAGTGCGCGAGAATGTCAAATAATACTATACCCCACTGGGCCCCTGGAGCTAAAACACGCGTAGTAGTAGTACTGTACTGCGTTATGAATATCCATGTATTGTCTGAATCGATAGATGGGGGCTTGTACTGTATTGAAAATATATGTTCTCGATATGTTATTTTTTCCAATCGTGCCTGTTTGCTTAACTTGCTTTGTTTTATGCTCAAAATAACATGTGTAAAACACTTAAAGGGATAGTTGAGTTCTGGTAGAGAGAGTACAGTTTTAGTCAAACTGAATTTTAGTAACCAAACCCTGCACCATTACCATGATTACATTACAAACTAATAGTTACTCCACCATGCTCAAAAGGAATTTTAAAAAATAAAAAACGACTAAGTAAAAAGCCTGTTATCATTCAAAAAGAGCTGTTTAAACGAAAGAGGGCGCTTTCAAAAAACGAATTTGTTTAAATCATTTTAAATAAAATATTGTGCATGTGATGTTTTGTTGAAATAGTGATTAGATAGAGAGATAATCAACAACTATCTAAAAATCTCTTTTGAACATTTTTGAAAAGAAGAAGCATTAAAAGAAAAATTAACGGCTGGTTCAAAATTATCAAATACAGTACTTGTGGGGCCCCACATTTATTACAAATGTTTATGGATATTTCAGCCGTTTCTGAAGCGATTTTGATAAAATAAAGTTTATTCTGCCATTAGAATTGTATGCTCTTTCAAATTTGACACTCAGTTTTTCATTATCTCACAAAAAAATATTTTGTGTAGTACCAAAACTCAACTATTTAGCATAACTGATCTCTTTAATTGATAGTTTTTTTAAATAATAATAACCAAGTCATACAGATTCATACAGAATCGGACGTGGTGTGGCAAATTTGGTAGAGGCCGCGCTTTGCAATCATGAGATCCCGAGTTCGAACCCTGTGTATCATATTAGTCCAGTCAATATAGGGTCTTGACCTCGGCAAAATTGCAACATGAGAATTTTCTTCGGAATTCTGTTCAGGAAACTCCCCTGAACAACATAATAAAAGTCCTAAGGAATCGAAGCATGGGGAAAGTGGTTTAATTTGCATTACAGAGTTAATTAGCTAATTTGCATATTTCTGAAATGTGGTCAGGGGTCATTTTCTATCTAGGAATAGTATACAAGTAATTAAAACAAATATTCTTAAGTATTTTGGGGCAAGGAATCCATTTCCGGTGCTCGTTTGCAAGTGCCATATGGGCGAAACCTAGAAATCCAAGATAGCTGCCACTAATTTGCATATTTATGAATATTATTGGTTTTCAGTGGCTATAGAGCCTCTAGTAAGCAATACTTACAGGTTTTTTTTCTTCAATCATGAACTAAACGTGTATTTAGATACTTCAGCTTGGTTGCCGCCTTGGCAACCTCTTGCAATGCATATAATTAGCATAATTAGATTTTCTACACAATTTGCATATTCTCAGAAATCAGGTGAAATCGTGGATATTGTAAACCCAGAAGGTAAAAAAGACGAGAAATACCACTTCTCCAAGGTTTGTTTGTTTGTTTGTTTGTTTGTTTTTTTTTTGGGGGGGGGGGGGGGGGCAGCAAATCCATTTATGATACCTAATTCGACATATCACCTTGGCAACCCACATAAATCCAAGATGGCCGCCTTTGGCATTTTAAAGGAGATAATGCTTTTTGCCACTTTAACGGCATTCATTTTATAAGAGTATAATTTTGTTACTGTAAGCAATACCCAGGGAGCAAACACCCCCTTTTTTAGGATATCAAACATGGAATGTTATAAAAGGTTGTGCACCAGGAATGTCTTATAGGACCTTCTAGGATCACAACCTAGGTGGACAATCTCGCGATCTAGCTACTGAAAGTCCTCCAAACGCATACAAACGATTTAACCCATAATATAATGTCTAAAATGCCTTAAATCCGTAGGGTTCATGAAGGTTTGTCTCTGCTATTTTCACAATTACACTTACAAGCATTATGATATCATCAAATTGCTTCAGATCCGTGTTCTGTAGAGGCTTGTGCATCTTTTGATACCAGATTTGACTGCCTAATATCTTCGGTTAATGTGTCACGTCCATATAACTCTATGGTCACGTCTCATTTTAAGTCACGTGTCATACAACCAACAAATAATTGTACGTTCATTTATGTACAAAAACGCATTGAAATGTTCGAACTTTTTAAAACGTTACACAATTTGTATATGGAATTCTTCAAATGACATTCAATGTTTTTTTTGAAAGTTTTTAAAATGATATAAACTAAATAATTATTATAAAACATTAAGAAACATATAACAAATTAAAAAACAATAACATAAGAATATTAGTTCTTAATAGTGTATTGTTGGTATCTGATTTTACTAAATCATACAGAGGTAAAACATGTTTGATTTCATATCTTGATAATGATAGATAAAATGTCCAAATCCTCAAAACTTACTTGGAACTCTAGTGGTTCTCTCATACCTTATCATATTCATTTAGCACTAAAAGCACGGGACATGTTTTGGTTTTTCAAATTTCCATTTCGTTCAAAAAATATTTACGATTGAAGTATGTCTGTGTGAAATTGTATACAGGATAATTTATGCCGTGTACACAGTAAGTGCAATGAATTAGTGAATATCACTTTGCTTTTGTCCAGCTTTTGTGTTCGCATCCCAGCCCAAAAACATGAAATTAACATGACATTATCACACATCACTTTGTTGACATATCATATCACACTTATACACATTTTATTAATCACTTATTAATTTGTGCAACTGTCAACAAAATAACTCGATCCCTAGAATATATTACAATGTAAACAGTTGAATAAAGTGATTTTCTTACTCATACAAATGTAATGATATTACTGACAAAAATGCACTAATACCTTTTGTATGTGTGTTATGTATTTTGCCAATATTAATACTGAATTAATACAGAAGCCAGCAATGAGTGCAAATTGTTTCTCTTATGTGTAGGTGTATAGGGAAAGATACGGGAAAATAAATGAAGCGGCAAAGGCAGTAGCGCTACCTCAAATCTCGGTCGAATTATTCTTAATTTGTTTAGTAGGAAGATTATTTGTATTCATGTACACGGTAACACAATCAAACAAAGTAATGGGCATGGAAATAAACAATCATGATAACAAAATGATAATCCTCCCAAAGAAAAACATAGTGACCTACTCTACATCTTCATACATTAAGCTTGGTTTAAACAATGTAACGATATTTGTTAATGTTGTAGGCCATTTTCTGAGCCATCGTACCCTTTTAGGTTGTATTGGTAGTTGGTACATCATTGTTTCAACGGTTACAGTCCGTTATTCCGAAGGTTCGTTATTCCGAAGGTTCAGTTATTCCGAAGGTTCGTTATTCCGAAGGTTCGTTATTCCGAAGGTTCGTTATTCCGAAGGTTCGTTATTCCGAAGGTTCGTTATTCCGAAGGTTCGTTATTCCGAAGGTTCGTTATTCCGAAGGTTCGTTGATCCGAAAATAAAATCGGGTTCGTTATTCCGAAGGTTCGTTATTCCGAAGGTTCGTTGATCCGAAAATAAAATCGGGTTCGTTATTCCGAAGGTTCGTTAGTCCTAAAATGAAATAGGGTTCGTTAATCCGAAAATTAAATAAATACGACGTAGAAAAGAATTGAGTTGATTTGATTTTGAGCAGTGTGGACTTGGGAAAGGGGATCAATCTTACTCTAATTGCCGTGGCTGCATGGGGGGGGGGGGGGGGGTGGGGGAGAAGGGGAGGGGGGCAAAGAGTGGCTTTACAATTCTAGTCAAATTGTTTTTTGTTGTTTTTTTCTTTGTAAAACAGTGCAATAAGAATGAGATATATATATTTATATCTTTCTCATGAAATAAAACCAAAATCAATTTGATATAATTATAATTATGTCATAAAGTTAGATTTTGCTGCTTGATATCAGTCCAAAATCACATTTTATTTGTCTGAATTGTATGTATTTCATCATAAATAGCAACTAAGGGCAGGGGGGTGTCACCCCCCCCCCCCCCCCCCCCCCCCCCGTTAGGGAACTTTGGATTTTTTTTAAATTGAAACTGTGCAATCTGAGTTTTTACTCTCTTTTCCAATAAAATTTGATAAAAGCCATGATTTAAATTGATTTGGGAGGAGGGCCCATGACACCCCCCCCCCCCCCCCCAAAAAAAAAAAACCACCACTACGCCAGTGCACACACACACACACACACACACAAACACACACACACACACACACACACACACACACACACACACACACACACACACACACACACACACACACACACACACACACACATAAACACACACACACGCACACACACCCTATTTCATTTTCGGATTAACGAACCCTAATTCATTTTCGGAATAACGAACCTTCGGAATAACGAACCCGATTTCATTTTAGGAATAGCGAACCTTCGGAATAACGAACCTTCGGAATAAAGAACCTTCGGAATAACGAACCTTCGGAATAACGAACCCGATTTCATTTTAGGAATAGCGAACCTTCGGAATAACGAACCTTCGGAATAACGAACCTTCGGAATAACGAACCTTCGGAATAACGAACCTTCGGAATAATGCAACAAATGTTCGGATTAATGAACCCTATTTCATTTTCGGATTAACGAACACTCAGGTATAGGAAATGTGCGTGTTCGGAATAACGAACCTTCGGAATAACGAACCTTCGGAATAACGAACCTTCGGAATAACGAACCGCACCCGTTTCAACAAGTCCACACAATAATGTATTTCACTCATATAAATGTTGTGTTCATTGGACTAGAAGTACACACATGTTTATCATGAATGAGCACTTTGATGGTTTAAACAGCTATGTTATATCAGGTGACTGCACATGTCTCCGGGACTCATTAACCATTACATTGTTCACTCAAATACTGTTCTCACTGAGAAAGCTCAGGGCAGTTCCTGTGTTAGCTGTCAACTGCACAACATAATATGGTTCAAGAACTACATGACTGTATGTAATGCCAGATGACATCTTAGACTTGGACCATTTTATCGAGCACATCATTGTTACTTCTTAGCAGATGATGTACTTTACATAAATGTATATGATCGTAAATGACGTTTAGTTTTAGAGGGACATCATTCATACACATGCTTAAGTTCACATTAGCATATCCACACTTATAGTATAGGGTATTTCACACAAATTCAATTATAATATGTTACATTGGCATCTGTGATAATGTAGCCTGATAATTGAGGTTTGATTGGTCACTTTGTAGTTTTGTCCCTCTTTTTGCATCTTCATCAGGCTAGCCTTAATAACTCCCTTGCACTCCCATGTGAGTGGAAATGTTCACTCTGTGTGCTGCATGGGCGTAGATACTTACGTAATACATATTCACAAGGGGGGAATGAATGAATAGATCACCCCCTGATGAATAGGTATCAATGACAGATCTACACCTATGGTGTGCTGGATTGATTGCAGAATGTATCTAATGACTGGGGGTAATAATAATGATGCATCGCGATCGTCAAAACACGGAACGTTCGCTATTTCATAACATCAACCTTATTGTCATCATAATTATTACAATTATAATTCTTATGTATTTCTTTGTTTCAAATTATTTTGTTTCGTATTGTTTTATCATTTGATTTGCCAGTGTACTGTTTTTCATTATAATGCCATCTAACATGTATAGGGTTTTAGAGATAAATAATTTTGTCATTCTATAATCTGCACAATTTCCACGAATTTGTTGTATATAAGCGTATGTGAAATTTCATATTCTATATGACATGTGACATATAAAGACACGTGACTTAAAAACCTTAGAAGTAAAAAAGCAAAATTTGGTATCAAAATATGCACACCTATCTATGTAAGAGATGTCCGAAGAAATGTTATGATATCAGCATGCGTTTGGGTTTAATTGTGAAAATACAAGAGTAGGGCATTCATGAACCCTGAGGATTAAAGGCGTTTTTAACGTAAAGTAGGAGTAAAATCCGTCATATGCGTTACGTGGCCTTCCAGTAGCTAGTTCGCGAGGTTGTCCACCTAGGTTGTGCTTCTACAAGGTCCTAGAAGACAATTCTGGGCCCCAACCTTTTATAACATTCCATGTCTGTAAAACCCCCTTTGCTCCCAACTACATTGAAATTCAAGTATTCTAATTACTAATTTCAATAATTGAGAGTCCAAAAATCATAATACCGTTCTAATATAACCAAAAGAATGAAGTCGTGTATCATTACATTTGTAATTTGGGGAGCAGCCATCTTGTATTTAAGAAGGTTGCCGTGGTGATATATGGAAATAAGTATACAAAATGGACTTGTTGCCCCCTAAAACCTTGGAAAAGTGGTATAAATTGTCATTTTTATTTTCCGGGTTCCCAATAAACTCAATTTAGGGGAATATGCAAATTAGGTAAATAACCTAATTATGCAAATTATATGCATTGCTAAGGTGGCAACTAATCTGAAATATCTTTTCCACATATTTAGAACATGAATGAAAAATAATAATCTGGAATGATTGCTTATTGGAGGCTGTAACCTTTGCAAAAATCAATACTATTCATATATATGCAAATTAGGGGCAGCCATCTTGGCTTTTAGGGTGTTTGCCCATACGGCACATGCAAATGAGCACCGTACATGGATTCCTTGCACCAAATTACCCTAGAATAATCGTTTTCTTATCAATATTGCACTATTCCTAGATAGAAAATGACCCCTGACCACATTTCAAAAATATGCAATGCAAATTAAACCACTTTCCCCAGCTTCGATTTATTAGGACTTTTAGTATGTTGCTCAGGGGAGTTTCCTGAACGGAATTCCGAAGAAAAATCCCATGTTGCAATTTTGCCGAGGTTACCTTCTAATATTTGCTAGATTGACTGGACTATATGGTCACTGCATTGGTCATATATAGCAAGCCAATCAATCCACTATTGCTGCTCTCTACCCAGGTGTATAAATGGGGACCACTAGGAGGTAAAGGGGGGTAAAGGCCTTATGTGAATGATCTTCTCAATGCCCATGAGCCGCTTCGGAAAGTACGTGTATAGGGACGTGTAGACGAAGTGAATTCCTCTGATGATTGTATTTTGAAATAATCAATTAGATACTCGTGTACCTAAACAAAGGGGTGCGTTTCGTTGTTCCGAAGGTTCGTTATTCCGAAGGTTCTTTATTCCGAAGGTTCGTTATTCCGAACACGCAAATTTCCTATACCTGAGGGTTCGTTAATCCTAATATGAAATAGGGTTCATTAATCCGAACATTTGTTGCATTATTCCGAAGGTTCGTTATTTCGAAGGTTTGTTATAATGCTATAATTTCATATAAAGAGATAAAATAAACTTAAATGTTTGATTGGTCTGGCCAAGGGAGGGAAAGGAGGAGGGGTATGCTTAATGCAGGCTGTAAATTAAATAAACAAAACACAAATTATAGTATTATAACAAACCCGATTAAATTTTCGGATTAACGAACCCTATTTTATTTTCGGACTAATGAACCTTCGGAATAACGAACCTTCGGAATAACGAACCCGATTTCGTTTTAGGAATAGCGAACCTTCGGAATAACGAACCCTCGGAATAACGAACCTTCGGAATAACGAACCTTCGGAATAACGAACCTTCGGAATAACTGAACCTTAAGAATAACGAACCTTCGGAATAACGGACTGTAACCAAACAAAGAGATACAACAAATGATTATCAAAAAAACACACACCTTAGGACTTTTAGTATGTTGTTCAGGGGAGTTTCCTGAACGGAATTTCGAAGAAAAAACCCATGTTGCAATTTTGCCGAGGTTACCTTCTAATATTTGCTAGATTGACTGGACTATATGGTCACTGCATTGGTCATATAGCAAGCCAATCAATCCACTATTGCTGATCTCTACCCAGGTGTATAAATGGGGACCACTAGGAGGTAAAGGGGGGTAAAGGCCTTATGTGAATGATCTTTTCAATGCCCATGAGCCGCTTCGGAAGATACGGGTATAGGGACGTGTAGACGAAGTGAATTCCTCTGATGATTGTATTTTGAAATAATCAATTCCGAAGGTTCTTTATTCCGAAGGTTCGTTATTCCGAACACGCAAATTTCGTATACCTGAGGGTTCGTTAATCCTAAAATGAAATAGGGTTCGTTAATCCGAACATTTGTTGCATTATTCCGAAGGTTCGTTATTCCGAAGGTTCGTTATTCCGAGGGTTCGTTATTCCGAAGGTTCGCTATTCCTAAAATGAAATCAGGTTCGTTATTCCGAAGGTTCGTTAGTCCGAAAATAAAATCGGGTTCGTTATTCCGAGGGTTCTTTATTCCAAAGGTTCGCTATTCCTAAAATGAAATCGGGTTCCAATCGTTAATCCGAAAATAATTTGGGTTTGTTATAATGCTATAATTTCATATAAAGAGATAAAATAAACTTAAATGTTTGATTGGTCTGGCCAAGGGAGGGAAAGGAGGAGGGGTATGCTTAATGCAGGCTGTAAATTAAACAAACAAAACACAAATTATAGTATTATAACAAACCCTATTTAATTTTCGGATTAACGAACCCTATTTTATTTTCGGACTAATGAACCTTCGGAATAACGAACCTTCGGAATAACGAACCTTCGGAATAACGAACCCGATTTTTTTCCCGGATAAACGAACCTTCGGAATAACGAACCCGATTTCGTTTTAGGAATAACGAACCTTCGGAATAACGGACTGTAACCAAACAAAGAGATACAACAAATGATTATTAAAAAAAAACACACCAAGACTCCAAGGGACATAATTAATATTTTAAATAATTTGTTTTCATCGATTGGTGAACATCTTGCATATAATATCCCCCATCAAATAAGCATTGTGTTGATTTTGGAGGCTATTCCAATCAAAACTCCATTTGTGTTGCTCCTAGTATAGATATGTTTGATATTGTATCGAAATTAATGTAATTACTGAGAAAAGTTAAGGTCTTGATGAAATAAATACATTTATTTTAAATTCATTATATCTTCCGTTGTAGATACTCTCGTTCATATTTTTAAATTTTTCTTTAATATGTGGTCAAGCAATTTGTTTGAAAAGGGTGGAGAGTTAGATTTAAATACTTATCGACCCATTTCTTTATTGTCCTCTTTTTCGTAAATTTTGAAAAGATAATTTTATTTGGCCAGTTATCTTTTTTTTTTAATCATTATATTTTGTTTAATTTTCAAATTGGTTTTGGGGGAAACATAAGACTGTACAGGAATTATTGTCTTTATTAAGAAGGTAGCTCATGCCATTGACAAATATTCCCATATGGCAGGAATTTTCCTGGCCTTCTCCAAGGCCTCCGACACGATTAATCACGATATTTTACTATATAAAATTGCACATTATGGTTAACGTGGGATCGCTTTGCAGTGGTTTAGGAGTTATCTTTCTGATAGGAAACAATATGTATTTTTAAACGACGATTCTTTAGCTCTTCTTGATATACATTGTGGTGTTTAACAAGTTAGCACTTTTATTTATTTCATGTATTAATGACTTTTGTCGATCTTCTGATAGTTTGCCAGCTAACGTAGTTTTGAAAAATACAATAGAGTTTGGTTCAATTATTACATTGTTGGGTGTAACGGTTCTCGAAACATTGGTATTATTAATAAAGTAAAAACATACCTTCATTTGAATTATGTGTTTATGCTTTATAGTTCTTTGATACTCCCATACTTGAAATATGGTCTCTTTGTTTGGGTTAACACACATCAAACATTATTGGATAAAGTGCTGTTACCATCATTTGCAAAGGTTTAAGAGCACCTGGGAATTTGTGGGTATTTCAATAGTTTGGAATGCATTCTTTTGTCTCATTGAATGATTACATAACATGTTTACTACAGTGGTCATGGAAACAATGTCAAAGAGCTGTTCAAGTGTGATACAAAGGTTATGCGTTGAAAATAAAAGTACGTCTGAAAAATAAATATGTTTAACTTTGTTTTTTCTTTGAGTTATTGCATTTTGGGAGGGTGGTCTTAAACTTTTGCAAATGATGGTATTACAAAAGAAGGTTATTCGTTTTATTTTTAAGTCCCCTTTCTCTCCCATACAGACTTTTTTTTTTTTTTTTTAAATAAGATCCTTAAGATAAAAGACTTATATTAATTTCTACTAGGTAAATTCATGTAAAATTATAGTTATAGTATGTTGCCATTTGTTTTCAAGAATTGTTTTCTTTATTTCATTGACCTCTGTTAGCTCAAACATGTCAAATTCCATTTATATACGAAGGCCCTAAAATATGGAATTCATTAGTAGAGTACTGAAGTAAAAATGCTCCATCGATCAATATTTGTAAGAAATTTGTTTATTTCTCTTTTAACCATGGTAATTTTATACTCGCTGAATCAGAAAGCAATTTGAAATTATTATATTATTATTATGCCCTCTCATGTATATCTCTTTTCGGATGTGCAAATCTCTTTTGTGTTGTAAATGTAAGTCAAATGTAGAAGTTCACTCCACGAAAATAGCGCCATCACTCGAAGTTTTGGTGTAACTCTGGAAGTGACTGTAGTCAAAGACACTACAAGGGAAAGACTGGACACTTCGGGGATTTTGTGTAACGCTGAATTTCGTAAATGGGGAAGGGCGCCCCTAGCGTTGAGTAAGTAAACTTATTGTTGTTTTCGCCCGTAGCCATTAAAAACACAATAGGGAACTGGTAGTAAAGTATCAAATTCCTTCTTATTTTTGCTTTTTTTATCTCAAAATGTACACCAAATATTAAAAGGAGTTTGATATTTAATAGTAGACATGCAGAATCAACACTCACGTACAAGTTTCTTTGCTTGCTGTTAAAAAAAGAACTCATCATCAGGATTGTTGCTGTTACCTGAGTCATGGTTTGAAATCAAAATAGTAACATTTATTTGAATACCTCTTTTCTCTTTATATGAAGAATTGTTGTTAACAAGAGTGTCACATCTGAAACACAAGCATTTTGTTAACTGTCACATCGGAAATGCGATGCTAAAATCCAAGTCAAGTTAAAGTCATGCAGGAAATCTAGTTCCTCTTTTCACTTTCTTCTCCAAATTCGCAGATTAAAACATAATGTTCACTTCTCATTTTCTATGCAAAAAACTACAGAAAAAATGTTTAAAAAAGATATGCAGGATTTGAAAATTGTCATCGTTGTTGACAAATTTGCTAAAATAGCAGAAATATCAAAAAACAAGTGTGCCTTATGTCTGCATATATTTCAAGTTCATACTTCTAGTAATCTAAATCCTGATATCCACATGGACAGGAGTTAATTTCATTAATTTTTTGTCCCTAGTTTGATTTATAACATTTCATTCACCATGGATAGGCCTACATAAATATGAAATATGAAATTTTATGTGAACATTTTTTTTAGCAAAAACTATTTTAGCAAATTTGTCAACAAAGATGAAAATTTTCAAATCCTGCATATCTTTTTTTGTTTTTTTTTTTCTGTAGTTTTTTGCATAGAAAATGAGAAGTGAACATTATGTTTTAATCTGCGAATTTGGAGAAGAAAGTGAAAAGAGGAACCAAATTTCCTGCATGACTTTAACTTGACTTGGATTTTGTGAGGCATCGCATTTCCGATGTGACAGTTAACAAAATGCTTGTGTTTCGGATGTGACACTCTTGTTAACAACAATTCTTCATATAAAGAGAAAAGAGGTATTCAAATAAATGTTACTATTTTGATTTCAAGCCATGACACAGGTAACAGCAACAATCCTGATGATGAGTTCTTTTTTAACAGAAAGCAAAGAAACTTGTACGTGAATGTTGATTCTGCATGTCTACTATTAAATATTTCTTGGAAATTTTCACCTGTAAACAGACAAACTTAGAAACAAACTCCTTTTAATATTTGGTGTACATTTTGAGATAAAAAAGCAAAAATAAGAAGGAATTTGATACTTCACTACCAGTTCCCTATTGTGTTTTCAATGGCTACGCGCGAAAACAACAAGAAGTTTACTTACTCAACGCTAGGGGCGCCCTTCCCCATGTACGAAATTCAGCGTTTCATCGATCGCTGTACAAAACCGGCGCAGTGTCCTGTCTTCCCCTTGTAGTGTCTTTGCTGTAGTTAATGAAATTGAGAGACCGCTTGATTGTTATGCTCAATGTTACACGTGTGTGTATCGTATGTCTTCGTATTGAACAAAATACAAATGTGTGCATTGTATTTGTGTTTGTGTGTGTGTGTGTGTGTGTGTGTGTGTGTGTTATATGCGTGCGTGTGTGTGCGTGTTTATGTATTTATGTATGAATAATGTTTGTGTGTTTGCGTGTATGGATGTGTATGTGTGTGTGTGTTTGAGAGAGTATGTGTATGGATACTAACCAGGTGACAAGTAGATTCCCGTCGGCGCGAAGAATTGGCCGACCGACGAGAATGCGTGAGAGAGTCCTCGGTTGTTAGTGATAAATCCGACGCCATATTGAAATGCGTCGGTCCACATCGCCGAGCCCCTGTACCACGCAACATCCACAGGGTCCTCATAGAATGTGTCCAAGAGGACGGAACAGTCCTGGCCATGTGGGTCACAAGTCTCGATGGTAAATGCTTGGTTGTCTGCGACAAGCATCCGCGTTCCTGGATAGGAGAAATGTAAAAGGAAACCAATTTTCTTGATGAGTGATTGTCCACATTGCCAATCCCATATACTAGGTAACATCCACAGGGCCATCATAGGGCATCATAGACGGTATCAATTAACAAGACGACGAAGCGATTTTCCCATGTGGATCACAATATTCTATTGACTATTGTTGATTTCTGACTGTCTGCGACAAGCATCCGCGTTCCTGGATAGGAGAAATGTAAAAGGAAACCAATTTTCTTGATGAGTGATTGTCCACATTGCCAATCCCATATACTAGGTAACATCCACAGGGCCATCATAGGGCATCATAGACGGTATCAATTAACAAGTCGGACGAAGCGATTTTCTCATGTGGATCACAATATTCTATAGACTATTGTAGATTTCTGACTGTCTGCGATGAGCATCCAAGTTCCTGGATGGGGAAAATACAAATGGAAACTGTCAAATTGTATTGATGAGTGATTTTCCACATTGCCGATCCCATATATTAGGTAACATCCACAGGGTCATCATAAAAGGTGTTCATGGAAAGAGGACGAAGCAGTTTTTCCCCATGTGGATCACAATACTCTATTTGTTTATTTCTGGCTGCCTGCGATGAGCATTCGAGTTCCTGGACAGATAACATGCAGGGAGGGGGGGGGGGGGGGTTGACCCAATGACGATGCGGAGCATCTTCCACGAGTCGCGTATCGGCCGGCGAGGCGATTGTGTTTTTTTTTGGGGGGGGGGGCTATTTTGCTAAGGGGGGGGTTGACCCAATGACGATGCGGAGCATCGTCCACGAGCCGCGTAGCGGCGAGGCGATTTTTGTTGGCTATTTTGCTAATGGGGGGGGGGGGGTTTTGACCCAATGACGATGCGGATACTGTGTGGGTCTGGACACATGATGACGTTTTTCTATGCACATCACATTTTCACTTGGCAGCCCAAGGGGGGGGGGGGGGGGGGGGGGGGGTAAAACCTCCTAAACTTATTTTTCTCCCGGTGCAACACACCGAATACGCACAATTAAACACATGCAATGCGTACATGTACTTGTGTAGTATTTGTGAAAATCAATCTTTGTATACTTATCCAATATAATTTTAAAGCGAATATGAATATGGAAAACAGCACGCGAAGAAAATTCGTTCAAATTTTAATGACACATAACAAAATTAGCTGTCATAATTTGCTGAATTTTGAACTCCTCGATTTACAGAAATATTCATCAACAGACCTTAACATTAGATCAAAAGTATGAGTTCTTTGGGGATAGATAAACAACCTGTTTGGTCAAAGGCGATGCTTGTCGGGTTCTCGTGGTCTGTGAGCACGATGTTCTCAACGTTAGAGAAGCTGTTGTTTCTGACACGGATCTGTGGGTATGGGGTAGTCGGTGTCGACAGGTAGAAATTACTGCAATTAAAACAAAAAGAAACATGTTATTAGTACTTAAATTAACAATTTAACCGAACGAAGATTCTGCAAGGAACGAAAGCCAGGCTTCTCACTGACTCTTGGCAATAGTGGAATATAAAATAATAAATGTACCATACAGGGGCCGCGGAACCACGGGGGCTGGGGGGCTGCAGACCCCCCACTTTTGGGGCTTAAAACAAAGAAATACATAAGCATAAAATAATAAAATATATAACAATTCAAATCTGGTCAGCCCCCCCCCCCCCCCCCCCTCCACTTTCAAAACCTTTCCGCGGCCCCTGCCATAAACTCGTTTAGGGTCATGGTCGAGCTATTGATCAGTTCCTATACAAGCACATAACAAAAAAAGGTGGAATGAATCGTATGCAACTTCTATATATTGTCGAAAAACGGAGGGACCAGGCCATTCTATATAATTCTTTATTCTTAATTCTAACGATGGCATGATATAACTCGCGAAGATCGTTACTGACGTACTTTATAAATACGGGATGTATTTTCTCATTTAAAAGACCAAGTGTATTCGTTCGTTGGGAGATTCAAAGACAAAGCTAAGTATATCTTTGCATTGAGATCGAATCTGTAACGTTCTTATAAACTTAACTTAAGGTTAATAAATCATAAATTGTCCCTATTTAATCATTGTAGTTACAAAATGTTCCCTATAGTCGTCGTGAACTTGTGATAATAGGGATTATTTAGTAGTATATTCACCCGGAAGGAGATGCTGTTATAGACGTAATCGAGTTGAACGAGTGAATACTTCCGACAGTGTCTGTAGACTCGTCGAACAACTGCGCGTAGTCATTCCCTTGGTTGGAATATGTCCAGGCCAGTTTATTCGTAGGGCCGTGAAAGGCGAGGTCAAAGAAATCTGTATACAAATATTAACAGATAGTTATTATTATGTTATCGACGTTAAGACGTCGGATGAAAAGCTAGTGTAGCTGTATGCATAAACATTCACCCAAACTCGTCACCATGAGAGTCAGGCACTACTTAGGCGCCCAATTAAAGATAGGTAAATGTTAACACATGCCTTTTTGTCCACCCACTCCACCCCTTCTCCCAATAGTTTTGATGAAGACTCCGCTTCTTCCCGGACTTACCCCCATTTGTAACGGATTTACCGTATTAGTATGTGTATAGAATATTGTTGACCGACGTTCCAGGGCTGAGGGGCTTGCAACCGACCCAGCCCAATCACCAACATTGACCAAGGTAATTTGAATCATTGGCTCTAGTCCATCGATGTCAATATACTAGAATAACACACAAGTTAAAAGAGCGTACAGCAGAGCACACACACCGTCCGTATACCCAGACAATCATGAAGGTCTATCCAAGCATATCTAGAGATCAGTGGACATGGTGGAACTAGGGCTGGTAATTTGAATCATTGGGCAGCTCTAGTCCATCGATGCCAAAATACTAGAATAACACACAAGTTAAAAGAGCGTAGCAGAGCACAAACATTCGTCCGTATACCCAGACAATCATGAAGGTTTATCCAAGCATATCCAGAAATCAGTGGACATGGTGAAACTAGGGCTGGCCCTGCATCATGGTCGACCCCATTGAACCAAGTCTCCAATGACCCATATTCAAGAAAGAATGTCTGCTTTCAGGTCAATCATAAAGTATAACCCCATCTATGTATCTTTACAAGTACACTTTCGAAATTTGGTGAAGTTAACAGGTGCGTAAGTTACCTTTTCCACTGGACAGTAGCGAGTATCCGGTCCCGTTCCGGAACGCTCTGTTGACGGTGCCGCTATCCGCATCGACCCAGTACACTTGATCTGTTTCCGGGTTATAGGCCACTGCGTTCGGTCCGACAAGGTTGGATAACGGTAGCGGGTTGAAGATCATCTCCTCAGCACTACTCTCGTAGATCCTGGCATCACCTCGGTCGCACACGAAGATCATCGCTGGATATTTGGCTCCTGCATAATAGAATAAATAGGGGGATTTTACTGCTAAATGTACATTTATTTCGACCCCATAAACACATTCTCCTTCCTTGGTCCGACAAGGATGGACAACGGTAGCGGGTTGAAGCTCATCTCCTCAGCACTACTGTCGTAGGTCCTGGCATCACCTCGGTCGCACACGAAGAGCATCGCTGGATACTTGTGTGATCGAATAAACATGGGAGGTGAATGTAATGATCAACTTTAACGTTTTAAAAACTAGCTTGTTGTTGTTATTGTTGTTAACATTTTGGCGTTGCATTCAAATTTATAATATTCTACACCAAATAATACTCTTTTTTAGCATTATTATATCTAAATTTCAAATATTAAAATATATAAATCATCTTTATTTATTAAAATCATTCGAATGTTACAAAGAAGGGATGAAGGCCCAGGTCCATGGCAGAATTTGAAAATAAATTCGCATTCTGCAATTGGCAGGGTAAACAGGATAATACATACATACAGAATAACTGGAACAGTTTACAAATTAATAAAACATACAAATATACAAATTTTCTCGCGAATTTATACATGTATGTAACAAACAAATTCTTATTCCTTTTTTTGTTATACAAGTGTATTTTATACATAAATACAACACAAATGTTCTCTCTATTGCATTGAACCTGTCAACGTAAAATCCGTCTAATGTCAAATAGTATAATCTTGTCAAGCGGGTAGTGCATTTACAATGTTAATAGAAAGCTTCTCGGCACGAGCCTATAGGCGGCGCATTATACACGAAAAGCGGGATGCATGCTACCATAATCAATAATTCGAAAGGGTGACTACGTACATAAGAAATATTACAAAATCAAAATAAAGTAACACGCACACATATTTTGTAAGCACTTTCATTTCGAGCTTCATTTATGAATAGGTTACCCATCACCATGATCACCAGTTATTGTGCTAATAAGAAAGGAGCATTGCCATTTCAACATGTATCAAGACTTTTATAGAAACTATACATGATACATATTTCTATAACGTCATACTAAAACACTTTACATTTGTGTGTTTGTTATGTATTTATTAACAATATTTGGCTGTCAATATAATACTTGTATAATTAAAACATGTTGGTTTGATTCTCATCGTCATACATACGACAATATATACAAAAAAAACAGTTTCACTAACCAAACACGTAAAGCATAATCCTGTACATATAGGGTGGAATTCACAAAGGAGGTTTGTACAAACCATGGTTTTACCATGGTCTACATCTATGGAATGCTGCTCGTATACAAGTAAATTGTAAATCAACATTGTTAACAAGTAAGGAGTTTACATTCTTTCTCCATCAGTTTACAAATGGCATTCCGTAGATGTAGACCATGGTAAAAACCATGGTTTGTACAAACCTCCTACAAACCTTCTTTGTGAATTCCACCCATAGTGTTTGCCAATTTTATACATGACATCATTTAGTCTTACTACTCCAACTTTAAATCTAAAACAACAAATAGTTTCATCGCGCCCTTTAATTGGTACAGCAGAGGGATGTAACCATTGGTAACAGGAAGTACATTATTCTTTACAATATACATGCTGACGCTCTCTGTCTGCCGCATCTCATATATTGTCAAATTGCATTGTGCTATGCACGTTGTGTTGTATTGTGTCGTATTATTTTGTTCTGCTCGTCGAGGTCTCTGTCGGCCAACATCTTTATTTGTTTTTAATAACCTTTACTTGAAGCAATTTCAACTCAAATGTACAATTCATTGTTAATTACAAAAGAAAATACGTTTGTAAAGTATAATCATTACTCGAGGGTTCCACAATCTACAAGCATTGCTTTTTAGTTGATCCCTCCATTTCCAAATATATTATTTACCATATATGATTCTAGTTTTCATTGTATAGCTATTTTTTAATTTGACATATATGTAAACCTTGTTTTGTATTGTACAATGCTATGTATTTGAATTTTTTTTTTAAATGAAACTAAACTGAAACTGAACTAATGCCTTCCAATAATTGATCGTACATGTATGTCACTGTATGATTTCCTATACACAAACATATATATGTGTTCCCTTTTCAAAGCCATTAATTGTGCAAGTGAATCAACTATAACATTACCAGAACAATTTATGTACAATCAGAAGTAATCAATATATATATAAGAGATATTCTTTTGCTCATATAATACAAATGTTTCATGTACAACATAATTTGTTATCATTATTATCATTTATTTGTTTTTTGAAAAGTAAAGCTAGAGAGCAAACAAAGACAATGAAAGATATCATCAGATTCTGTGCTTCTATTGTGAATACAAATATAATACGGTATGCATATCATGTGAGAAATGGTAGAGGTATAACTTAAATTTGTCGATTTTGACACTGATACTCGTGTAAATCTCGGCTTCATATCCCGGGTGTAGTTGTACTAGAATTAAGTGGAGCATGGCTCATAGATGGACATCATTATAAAGTGGGCACATTACCTCTTAAAGAACTAAACATACTTGAGCCGGTTGAATTAATTCGCAAAATGTATATGATATTAAAGAAGTACATTATCTAAAAGGCCTAATTGTTTTAATAAGTTTTTATCAAATATTGTAATTGTTAGATCTCCGTGAAACTTGTTTTGTAAGCCTGTACTATCGTGTTAACAGCAATGTTGAGCACTGTTGGTACAATCAATTGTAAGTCAGATAATTTGCGCGTTTCAACCAATAATATTTGCGCATTTAGAACACATGATGTGACTTACAATCGATTGTATCTCTGTAAATCAATGTGATATTTTATTACGTTTATTCATTGTTTGTATAAACATCTTTATCATGTAGTATTTGAGGCATGGGTGTCGATACTTACGTAAAACCTATTCATCAGGGGGGGGGGGGGGATGAATGGATAGATCATCCCCCTGATGAATGGTTATCAATGACAGATCGACGCCCATGATTTGAGGGACCCATCACACAGAACTAGAAGCGTTGCTTTTAATGGATCTCTTACACATTACACAGTACACATTATTTATTGCAATAATTATTTAATTTATATCCATTATGCTCAACCAATATTCTCTTCAAATTTAAATTATATTAGTAGTTATGTGCAATGTATATATGTTATTGAAATTGTATTTGAAATGAAACAAATACACTGAAAGTAAAACTGAAACTGAAAAATTAATCAATCGATTAAAATGGGCATTGTCGTTAGTCGCCTTTATTAAAAAAAAAAACAATCATTCGGTACGTGTGGTATCAGTCGATCGCTTGGGCACAAAATATGACTACGTATGGTCACTATAAATAAATAATGAAGCACGAGATTCATACATTAACTTGATTAAAGTCGGCACGGGGATGAGCAAAAGAAAAACGCTTCCATGCCAACAGTACGTGTCTGGTTACGAGTTTAGAATTATAGGATGTTTGGTTGTTACTGTGAACAATTAATATAAATGACGGAATACTAAAAAAAAAATATTATTGTTAATATGAAAATGCACTAAATCCAGAAAAAAACAGGTTTCTTTGCAGACTTTGTACACATGATTATGGTAATATGAACATTTAACGTTCCATGATATTCAAATTTTGATTGTGCAATTTGTTCAAATATTGGATAGTTACGTAGCGTACTAATATCGTTAACTCAATTTTGACAGGAAGGGGATTTTAGCGCAATTTGGAACTAAGCTCTTCGTACAATAATAATTTGTTATCGTCGACGTTTGCTCAAACTGATGCAGAGTAAACAAAAAAACATGTATTATTGTAATCTTGTTTATCGGTTGAGAAGGAAGACTTGACGGGAAAAAAACAATTTGCGTATAGTACTTTGGTGGAGATAATCATGTTTAAAGTTTGGAAGCCTTGCGTTGTAGAAACCCAGTTAAGCTCTCTTTTAATTTTAATGAATATGTTTTCTGAACGTACCAACCGATAACACGATATGCAGAGCCCAATTATTTAGCATAAAAATAAAAATCTGCTTAAAGGGTAGTACAGTTTTGGTAAGGCTGAACTTTAGTAACCAAACCTGGACAGTAACATTATAAACTAATAGTTATAACTCCACCATGCTCGAAAGGTATACAAAATTACAAACGACTAAGTAAAAAGCCTGTTATCATTCAAAAGGAGCCATTAAAACACAAGAGGGCGCTTTCGAAAAATGCATTAGTTTCAACCATTTTTCATACAAAATTATGCATGCGATGTTTTATTGAAATAATGATTTTAAAAAGGCTTTTGAAAATTTTAAAAAAAGTGCAAGCATTTTTTTATTTTTTTGAAAAAAATCATCTAATTATTTGGTCCCCAAATAATTATAAGATCAGATATATTTATTGATATTTCAGCCGTTTCTGGGTCGATTTTGACCAAATAAAGTTTATTCTGCCATTAAAATTGCATGTTCTCTCAAATTCGACACTCAGTTTTTCATTACCTCAAAAAAAATTGTGATGTGCAGCGCCCTCTCTATCAAAACTAAACTACCCCTTTAACGCCCTTCTCACTCTCACCTAACATTATGTCTTCTGAGTTATGTGTGAAAGTTAGATGTGAAGCAAAATGCTCTTCGGTCATTATTAAAGGGATCTGGTTTTTATTCGAATTTCCCTTTCGTTAGAAAGATATTAACGATTGAAGTGTTCGGATTTTAACTATCCATTGGATTGTCATAACATATATCTAAAGGACATATCATATCACAAAACTACACACGATACCAACCATGCATCACTTTCTGCACATGCCAACAACGTTACTAGATCCCTTTAAACAGCCAACAGACTAAAAATGACTAAACTGTCATTACATACAAAAACGTCACTGGTTGATATACAAAATGCAGTTGAAAATGTATCCCCGTGGATACTAACAGAGTTGATCGTAGTACACTATTAATAAACGACAATTAAAAACAAATTATGTTTTTCTAAAGTAAGAAAAGGAAAACAGCAATGCACAAGAAAGCACATCGCTATAAAATGATCGGATTTGTCGATTCAAATAAATATATTAATAATTTAGTATTAAGAGTAATGTAGAATTAACAAAATCAATAGGAAATATCATTTACTCGACCCGATGTATGCGTTAAGGCACATGTAGTAAACTATTTCTATATTCATAATTATGTTAAGATATACAGTTGGCTTACACATCGCTCCAAATACGCATCGTGCTTTAAAATGATATTATAGTTTGGGTTTAGAGGACGCTTTAAAAATGATTTATTTGTGAGGTAATGAACAAAATAAGTGTATCATTTGCAAGGGTACAATATTTTAAGTCAAAATCAATTTGTTGGATCAAAATCGGTTTAGAAAAAGCTGAAATATCCCTGAATATTATTCGATTTGAATAAATATTGGGCCCCAACAATTAATTTTTTCTTTCTTCAGAAGTGTACTTTGTTGTTTTAGACCCACATACTGATTTGTAAGCATTTAAAATAGTAGAACACTTATAGGATTAAAATTAAAATATTACTTACGCGAATCACATCTCGAACCGCTAAATCCGTCTGGACACACGCAGTAAGCTCCCTGGTTAATGGCCACACACGTTCCTCCATTGATGCATCGGTCCGAACACACATCGGACGCTACGTACAACCAAATTTTGATATATAAAAAACATGTTATCAATGTAAATCCATCTTCTCCATCTCTTCATTTACTTAAACAAAATAATGTTATCAATAATATCAATGTCCTAGTATACCGTGGATGTTCAAAGACAAATTAATAATTGCTATTTAAGTCTAGTCATATAAGCATGAACTAAACAACACCGTTCTAAAAGCCCTGAAAATGTTTAAACAACATGTATTGGTTTAACATCATGATAAGTGACTATACTTAAATTATTGACCATCATTAACATAAAGCCGCATCACGTCGGTGATCCTTGGCACATATCATTAAAATTATTTATTTTCCATCGAATTTGTGTCAGGTTTATGATAATCATGATAATCTCCTCACCAAAAGTTTGGGAAGTTTTTTGAGCCACCTATTTCTCATTTATTTTCGACCTGTATGTATCATTTCATGCACCAGTGGATTAGCTAATGTCTTCCTCTCTAAAATGACACCAATTTTGTAACAATATCTTACTTCATGGCTGAGTACATCCCCTTTGTTTACGGGTGGGTCTCAAACAGATGTGCCAAATTGACAAGAATCTGAGCTTAAACATATTTAATATGTTGCTATAGGATGAATCAATAAATGGTTGAATGAATGACTGAGTATACTGTATTAGAGTAATGGCAAATTTTGGCACACTCTGTTTGAGACCCACCCGTAAACAAAGGGGATGTACTCAGCTATGAAGCAAGCAATTGTTACAAAATTTGTGTCATTTCAGAGAGGAAGACATTAGCAAATCCACTGGTGCATGAAATGAGAAATGAGAAATAGGTGGCTCAAAAAACTTCCCAAACTTTTGGTTAGGAGATTATCATGAACCTGACACAAACTCGATGGATAACAAATCATTTTAATGATATGTGCCAAGGATCACCGAAGTGATGCAGCTTTATGTTAAAGGGACTTGGTACCATTGTCCAAATCATCAAAATCCAATTGGAGTCTAGCGGTTCCCTCATACATTGTCGTATTCGTATTATCAATAAAATCATGGGACAGGTTTCGGTTTTTAAAAATTCCCTTTCGTTAAAAAGATATTTACGATTTACGATTTACAGATGTTAAATTATCCACTGGACCGCGTTGTTCAGTTCACGCTTATATGAATAGACTAGTCTCAAATATCACTTTTTGGAATTGTCTATATGACGTAAATGGATCACTTTACACAGAAAGTATCACTCACTTTGTGAAAGGACACCAAGTCCCGAAGACAGAGCTAAAAACACGAGGGCTTTCCAAGTCCACGAATGAGCCATCCTGTTTCTATCCACCGCCAACCTTCAAATTACATCAGAAAGAGGTAAATAGGTATGTTATTGTATATGACAATTATGCTTATTTAATTACGCTAGCGTTTCCCAAATATACGCAGCCGATTATCTTTTGAATAGTATAAAACCATAAACATTTTACCAATTATACGTACATGTTTTAAAAGAAGGGCACATAATTATGGAAAATTAACATCAAAACTTAAAATCTTCAATTGGGAACGAGAAGGGCGCTAAGTCACTTTGTGTACTTCAGAGGTAATCATGATTAAACTTTTGAACGGCTGTACAAAGCAAATGTAGCAATTAAAAAATATATAAATTGAATGATCGAATGTTCCCAAATTTAAAGACATAATCATTAACTGAAATTGTCACATCACGTATATATAGAGCAACTCAATTTAGCCAAAAATCAACTAAACGTCCTTTTCTCATACCCCGACCATGCCGATAAATTACGTTTTTTGTAATACTTATCGCGTCTTTCTGCAACCAAAGCTAATTTACACATATACACACAATGAATATTCCCACAACACACGTTAAGAAAGAAAATCCAACATATACAAGTATTGGTATCACTTTTAATTAAATTATTATGGGGAGAGGGAAATCAACTGATAAGCACAATGTAAAACATACATTATAATACATTTCCACCCTGAAAATCGGAGGTCATATTCCTATACAGATACCACCTAATTACCCCTCGTAACCAAGAATGCCCGTTAAAATATCGAGGGATCTATATACCCTAGCTCCCCGGGATCTACACCAATGTGGATCACAGATCATGAATTTGGGTTTCTGACGAATACTCTATTAAATTTTCAACATTTCAATGGAGAGATTGCAACATTTGCACTTTTTGCACTGCATGCTCTTGTATAGCTCTCAACATGTAGCTCCCAATTACACGCGCATCAATGAAAGTAAATATTTATTCGGTGCATATAACATGAATGAATGTAAATAAGTTGACACCCTTGCGGTCTTTTCCTTTATTCAAGCAATTTGTATTCACTCCGGGGCAAAAATTCCCATTTCCATTTCCATCCTTGACATAGACTGGAATAAAGGAAGCAACAAAGAAGTTGAGAATTATAGCTGCCATTAATTCTTCAATAAAGTTCATTTCTATTGTTACCATTTAGGTTAATAGCGTTTCTAGTACCATATGGCAAAGGTCGGGGAGTGGGGAGGGCATATATATTCCCCTTTCTGGAATTATTCCACCGCCCTCTAATGGACATTTTGGTGTTGTTTTGTTTTGTTTTTTTAGTTTTGTGTTTTGTGTTTGTGTTTTGTTTTTGCTTGTTTTTGTTTGGGGGGGGGGGGGGGGGGGGGCACGCTGCCCTCATTGAAATACTGCAGTATTTCAATGAGGGCAGCGTGCCCCCCCCCAAACAAAAAGGGGCATTTTGTTTGCCCCCCCCCCCCAAACAAAAATTGAGGGGCATGCCCCTCAATGCCCCCACCCTCTCTATTCTGGCTTGAGGCCCTTGCTACGTACGCCATTGAGGATTTCTCCCATGGCCTTGTCCATTTGTTTCCTCAAAGCACCCCCCCCCCCCCCCACCACCAACACACCCACACACACACACAAACAAAAAGAGCAAATAAAATAAAAAGGATATACAAACAAATACATTGTTCCTCGGTCCACTGATCTAGACGGAAGTGGGAAGCGCAAAATACAGAAACATCCATTCACCCAAAATGTTGTTGGTACAACAACTATGATTAATGAACCTGGTAATATCAATCAATATTCGAACAATAAGATTAAAACATTTGGAGGTAATACTAGTGTCTATATTGAGCCATTTTTGTATTGCAGTGAAACGGGATTTGATTCGGGCTGCGCGGGGGAATATCCCATCATCAGCAATTCCCAGCGCATTATGGAGGGTAATACTTCGCTTTTCAAATGTATCCAGCGAAATGGAATCATCGCCTCTTTTTTGTCTTCCTTTTCTTTTCTTTTTTGTATTAATTATTTCAAACAGAAAGAAAGTGAACAGAAATATAAGATACTTCGCTTTTCAAATGTATCCAGCGAATTGGAATCATCGCCTCTTTTTTGTCTTCCTTTTCTTTTCTTTTTTTATTAATTATTTCAAACAGAAAGAAAGTGAACAGAAATATAAGATATAACATATACATGAACAAAGAAAATAGGGTTTCCCTGGGATCATCATTCTCGGGCCAGCATGTGGTAATACTTTGCTTTCAAATTGAAATTGGAGTCATGTTCTTCCTTTTTCCATTTTCTTTGTATTTTATTCACACGTTCATGCTCAATGCATTACATTATAGGGTATACTTCGCTATAAAAATTGAAAAAAGTAAAAATTCGTTTTTTGTTGGTTTTGCACTTTTTTTATTTGCCCAGTTTATTTACACGATCATCTTGTAAAAAAACATATGTTATTAAAAGGTATCCAGAATATAACAGTCATATGCTCATTTCAACCTCTACTTATACGATATCGGTCTTCTGCACTCTCCCCCTTTCCTTTCTTTTCAAATTCGATTTGAAATATGTTTGATAATTGTTCTTTTGATTACTTATATTTATTTACTTGTGAATTACTACTTATTATTATATTGCTAAAATGTATTCATTATTATTTTTGTTATTGTCAATATGGAAAATGCAGAAATTAAAACTGAAATTAAAACTCTAACCTAGTGGATGTATCTCTTTGTCCATGAAATATGTAGTAGCAGTTGCCCTTATTTCGTTTGCATGACATTGACGATATATAGTTATTCGCTTCGTACGAAATTAATACTGTCAGTGTTAAAGGGATAGTACAGTTTTGGTCAAACTGAATGTAAGTAACCAAAACTTGTACCATATCATTGCAAAGTATAATTTGTAATTTCACTATGAACGAAAGTAAAAAAAAAAACACAAACGGCTAAGTTAAAATTCTGTCATTATTAAGGGGCACAAGAGAGCACTCTGTAAAAACAAGTTATAACTGTTATAACAAATTGTGAATGTGATTTTTTGATAAATTAATGATTCAATAGTTAACAATTATTTGAAAACATCTTTGGTATATTTTCGAAAAACTGTAGGCATCATATAGATTGTTTTTTAAATCGCTGAATAAATGTGGGACCCACATTTATACCAATGTGATAAATTCATTGATATTTTAGCTCTTTCTGAACCGATTTTGATCATTGAAGTAAAGTTTGTTTTATCTTTAAAATCAAATGCTCTTCCAAATATTACACTGAGTTTTCCATTACCCCACATTTTAAATATTTCTTAAAGCGCCCTCTTAACTGTTCTATGTACTTTCCCTTTATGTTGTGATTAAAAATGAGCAAAGAAAATGGGATTCCAACGGGAATCCCTTTATGTTAATACATTTTACAGACTTTAGTTATTTCCTTTACGAGGCAATATAACATTATTAACCTAATTATTGTACTTTTGTTTAATTATACATTGTTATTATTTGTCACCTTGGATGTTTCACAAATATTGTAAGTTTACATAGGCCATTTGCACTCTTTGTGGTTTACGGAATCTTTCACTGAATTTGGAAATGTCTGCAAAACGAAGGACTCTATCTGTAATCCATTTTGCAGTACATAGCAAATAGCGGTTTTCCTTTATTTTAGTTTAAATTTAACTCTTTGTGAAACACCTAGACATAGATGTATGTATATAACGGGAATAACATCCATACATGAATAACTATTTTGGTGTTATTCCCTTTAATTCAGCCCCCGATATGATTAGTTCGCTTGGTGTCATCGTCTGTAAGCACGGTAAATAATCTATCTGAATTGTATTATCCCAACCAGCGCCCAACCCATTTAATGAACCGCTAAATTAACCCCAACAAATCTGCACTTTTGTATATTAACTTGTCTTTTTTTTTTGTCGAACTACATTCATACACTGTATATTTTTAGCACATTGACTGTTGATATTATCCTTGTATTATCCTTGTTGTACTTACGGAATAATTGATTTGATGTATTTTATATATGCGAATCGTTATTGTTACATACAGATTATAATTTAACATTATTTTAGCGTCAACATGTTTCAAAAATCACAAAATCTAAACATAATGATACAATTCAAATTGATTACAGAACTATAATATAACAGGAAATCATGTAATTAATCATGAAAAGTTCATCGATTGATTAGGAAAAGATAAACAAAATGCATATCAATACATTTTCAGCCCGAGAAATGAACAAATTGTCTTGATATTCTTTGTCAATTATAGAGGGATGGAAGGTTGACCTTCTCGAGGTCCTCCCAGTTTGAAATATTTCCCTACTGATGACATTAACTCGACATGCACAACCAACAATCTTGTGTACTATATTGGCTGACTACACCTAGTCAATCTACAAATGGCCCTTGTCAGGGCCAACCGTCCTATAACCATGTCCATGACGTCGGAACTTTCGGAAATCTGACTGCAAAGCCCTGCACAGCTGATGTGGAGGAGCAAATCGCCAATCTTTATAAACTTGTCCCCAAACGCTACACATATCCTTCTGCACTATCCTCGAGAACACTGCCAAGAGACATATCCCTCGTGACGTTCATAAAAACTACACACATTGCTGGCTACCGGAATCAGAAGAGCTCCTCAAGCAGTATAAAGCCACTGGTGATTTTGGATTTCCTCGACACAGCTAAACAAGAGCGATGGCAAGAGACTGTAAAAGACCTCAACTTCACACACTCGAGTAGGAAGGCGCGCAATCTTTTTCGACATCTCAGAGCAGCGACCCACCTCCAACATCAACCTCCCAAAGTAACGGCAACAACTGTTGCTTCATGCACGCCTGCCCCATCACTCTAAGGTACCCTCTACCAAATCATCACGTAAAGAAGTCAAGAAGAAACCTCCCAAGTCCCACTCAACATCAGCAAAGACTTACCCACTTGCAAGATTTTGCACTGTCTAGATGAGATATCGATACTGGCCTCTTATCCACCAAACCTGGGAAAGCAGTTGAAATTGATGGAATCTTCCCAGAATTCCTGAAGATTCCTGGACCAAATTTATAAAGGGTCGCGACTAGTTGGGCCTCTTTCTTCACCTGCATCCATCCATCTGAGGTTATTCCATAGGCTTGGAGATAAGCTAAGGCCATGAAGAAAAAAAATTGTTGGATTGGCGTAACCCGCCCGACCCTAAAAATACCGCCGACCCTAAAGGTTTTTTCTGATCTATTTTTTCTGATTTATTTTTTTATTAAAAAATAATAAAAAATTAATAAAAACAAAATTTGATATTTGATTTCTTCTTCCAATCGCGATTTGTGTTATGTGTGTGTTATATGTGTGTTTTTGTGTATTTGTGCGAATCCTGCAAAAAAAAATAAAAAATAACCCACCCTACCTACCCTAATTTTTGGTTGCCTATTACTCCAATCCAACGACCCTGGAAGCTACCGTCCCATCTCTCTTCCGTGTACATCCTACAAACTGTTCGAGCGCCTCCTTCTGGTCATGCTTAGCCCATTAGTAGAACATGTGCTACTTAACTGCTGGAACAAGCAGGCTTCAGCCCAAAACTTAGTTGTACCAATCAAGTCCTTGCCATCACTACCTTCATCGAGGCAGGATATTAGCGCGCCCTCAAAACAGGTGCGGCACTAATAGACCTTTCATCAGCCTACGACGCTGTATGGCGACGTGGCTTGCTACTCAAAGCCTCCCCCATTTTCAAGTGCCAGATAACCATGGACATCCTTGCTTCTATACTCAGCAATTAATATGAGATGCAGAGTTTTACTCGAAGGACAAACAAGCTAGGTTAGAACCCTCAATGACAGCCACCCCGAGGAACTGGCTTGGCTCTCATGCTTATCGACATCTATGTCAGTCAACTGCTAAATAACACTTCCAAGAAATTCCACTACGTGGATGACCTTACACTTGCTACCTAATCCATCGATTTCACTACCCTCACCGAAGACTTGAAGAAGATGGAGGACTACTTCACTAACTGGCGTCGATCTCAGTCCCAATCCTCCTAAAACTTAAACCACCTGCATTCCTCAGTAAGATTCCTCAGTAACCGCCAGGCCAAAACACAAGTTAATGTCACCTTATGCGTGAAAGTTACTCCTAGTTACTCTGGTCCGCCGCCTCAATTAGATCTGAAGAGGGTTTCCGGAAATGAAGACATTTTTCAACATCATCCGAAAGCTAGCAGGGAACCGCTGAGATACGTGTGCCTTTAAAAGTTAAATTCGGCTATGAGAATAGTTACTGGCACTCTCAAATCAACATTTCTTCAATGAATCACTGCTCTAGCTCTCCCACATTGCTCCCCGTCAAGTACACAGACAGGAGATAACGCGCAAAGAGTTACACCGCACTAATGCCATGAATGTCCAAGTGAATTAACCCAGACCTACCTATCCATGATAACCGAGGGAACCTACCAAACATCCGTCACGGACACCCTTTTGGTCTTCTGCGAAGACTCGATCTAGAAGACACAGTGGTTGAACTAACTAAAAGGAGAGTGGCGCAAATTCTGGCCGGAATCAGACTTTCCTAACCAAGACCTTGTACAAGCCTCTAGCTACGTCAGAGCCAGCATATTTCAAATTCCCCAGAACATGCAGCAAGCGATAATGGGTGTCCCTGAAGATCCCAACACTTCATGCAAGGTAAGCCCGTCATCTCCATGGACATCGGTGGACAATGAACGATAGCCCTGCATGTGACTGCGGGAATTCAGACCAGACAGTTCAGCATGTGGTATTAAAATGGGGGTCCTCTCCGACGTATATTCCCAATGGTTTAAGGGGATTCATCAAACAACAGATGCTGCTCTGACCTGGCTAACTATAAACTAGACTTGACATCATACATTTTGCACGTTTGTCATCAATAATGAAATTGTATGTTATCTTATCTATTAATAACGGGGAACACGGAACTGTTTCGTCCATCACATGCAATAATTCAATTCAATTTACATATTGCATCTAATAAAATAAAATTATGTAATTGTTAACAAAATTACCCCCAAAAAATAATCAGAACAGAGGACTCTCCTGAAAAGCAGATCCCTCAAGAATAATAATGAATAACATGACTAGGGAGTAATAATATATTTGAAAAGGGGGAACTAACAACCAAAAGTGACCACAATGTACACTGACTATGTTAATCTTTAAACAATGTTTAGTTATGCTGTGAAAACTGTTGAGTTAAAAAATGAATTGCTGCTTATTTGAGAGAACTGGCACAAAAGGTGTAGTGTTGATGGTTTAATTTGAAAGACCACGGAGAGTCACAAACAGATAACATTGATGAATCGCCACTTACATGGAATGTGGGGTCCTCTTATTGTTGTATTCCCTTTGCTCTAATTATTCAGTCCAATGAAACAAATTATCTGTTTTTTGTATAAAAGTCCTTTCCAACGTTTGAAACGCTTGGTACAAAAACCCAGAACCCTCACAAGGCCTCCATGGTGGATGAGTTTGAGCGACGACCAAATTATGTCACCGTGTTTGGCGTACACACCCGCGCATCTGTCTCCAATTCCCACCCACCGAAATGCAATCATTCACTGTGTTTATAAATAAGCAGTAAAAGACTATTATCATAATATTCCCCGCACTTATAGAAAGCAAGTTGCTATTTAAACGCGTCGTCAGGTCGTGCAGTACCTGTCACAAGTTCGCATCCGCATAACAAAAATACAATCATGCTAATGTATAAATAGTCATAAATATGGTGGCCCTGAAGGGACATCGTGAATCGTGAATTTGGATTCACGATTCACGATGAGATTTGCAAATTCGTGAATTTGGATTCACGATTCACGATGAGATTTGCAAATTCGTGAATTTGGATTCACGATTCACGATGAGATTTGCAAATTCGCATATTTTATTGTGAATTTTGTTTCACGATTTGCAAAATCGCACATTTTATCGTGAACTTTGTTGCAATATTCACGATCACATTTGCAAAATCGCACATTTTATCGTGAACTTTGTTCCAATATGAAACACGATAATATTTGCAAAATCGCACACTTTATCGCACACTTTATCGTGAATTTTTTTCTGATCATCTGGGTGGTACCAAAAGCTAAACATCGAAGTCTTGAAGATGGTCGAGATGCGAGACTTTCCCACCATGATTTCTGTGAAAGTGGTAAGTTTTTACTTGAAACTATGAACTATTTGTATTTAATCTCAGACAAGATAGGTACTATGTACCCGGTTTGTAATTAATAGTAGATATTGATCTATTTAACATCTATAAAATGGGACTCTTAGACCCTGGATGCACTATGCACTGTCCCATACCTTAATTTCCATGTTGGAAGTTTGTAATTTTATGGGGGTGCAAATGGATTTCTTAATCCTTCAGTTCAGGGTTGCTTTCAGCCAGGCCCAGCCTTCTAGGAATGTGTCACTGTGTGTGTGGAGGAGAGGGGGGGGGGGGGGGGGGGGGTGGGGTGGCACCCCTGGCCTATGGGGCAATATACCAATCCATTTAGCTCAATTTGGACGTTGATATATCTAGGTATACGTTTATTGTTATTTATGTTCCGTAATGCTGCATCTTCTGGAGCAGTGTGTGAGGGTTCACATGCCCTAGGCCTAGGGCAACAGTAATGCACTTTACTTTTGTGAACCCTGACCCACACACTGCTTCTATTTTCTTCTGTCTTGTAACTTGTATTTTTGTAATTTGTGCATATATAGTTGTGTTGTATTTTATTTTTACATTGTATTATGCTTTTTGGTCGAATAAATAATAATAATAATAATAATAATAATAAGTGATTATATGAAACTGTCACTCCTTATATATTCAGAATACACTTATAAGATTAAGTCAATCGTATACACGGCAATATCAATATAACTTTTATAAGTGTATTCTGAATATATAAGGATTTGACATGTTTGAATTAAAGTATACCTATACAATGCATCATAATCATATTTATGTCGTGATTCTAAACATATCGTCGTGACTTTTAATGTACCTATACTGGACTATATGTCGTTCTTTTTCAGATGTACCTGTTCGCTGTGGAGCATTGCCACCATCGCCGTCAACCGCTACGTGTGGATCTGCCATTGGCAGAGTTACAACAAGTTCTTCAACCGGACAACTATTCCCTTAATGATTGTGTCTCTATGGATCATCTCCTTTCTGATCGACCTGCCAAATATTTTGGGGTGGGGAGTGCACTCCTTTGATTGGAAGGTAGGTACATGGTTAACTTTTAACAAATTAACTTACAAATCTTGGTCACGTCTATTCTTGAAAGACATTTATTTGTTTTTAAGCTACCAAACGATGACATCTTAGCCACGTTACAATCAGCCAATAAATCAGTAACTGTATCACTCAGCCAGTCAATCATCCAGTCAATCAATCAATCGATCGTTCGATCAATACATAAATTGTTTATAAAATTAAAATTAAAATTGTTTAAAAAAAGTTATTTTATGCAAATATTTGAGATATTGTGAGAAATATTAGGACAAGTTTGGAATCTTTCCAAGCTAAAGCCTAAAAACTAGATGGATCTTCGACTTATCATGGGTACGCCACTGCATATAACTGCCACTTAACTAGTGAGAAATAATAAAAACTATATAATTATGGATTTTTAAAAATATATCTGACCGCATAAACATCTTACCACCCATATCAAAATGGAGCGGTCAGTGGAACAACCGTCAGAATAGAGACCGATTTTTCGGTCTACGGCTTAATTTTGTCTTTCACTCTTTTAGGTTCAGACGTCGAAGGAGCACGGGCAGGGCATTCTTGGACGAGGAGACAAGTCGCGTGCTGTTCAAAGTGTTTGACTTGAACCAGGATGGCAAGATTGATGTCGTAGACTGGTCGACAGAGGGCGGCAAAATTGTTTCTTTCTCCGATCTGATTGTGGCTCATGACATGGATGGTCAGTTTATGTATTATATTGGTTCATGCAGTTTGAATATATTGATCAAAATGGAAGTGTTAAATTTTTCTAGTTAGAGAATGAACGATCTGAGATTCGATCATTCTGAATCTACTCTCATTTAGGCGAAAACAAGAATATTATGTAATAAGATAACACATTTGTTTTCTTTCTCATGTCTATACCTGATTTATCGCAAGAGAAAACGGCAATGGCTAAATCAAGTCTCCGTGCTAACCCTTTTTCCTTACTGCCCCATTTGGGCTAGTAAAAATCATAACTTTTTAATTGTTACTTGCCCTACTTTAATACTTCTACATGAGATTTTCACATAATAAAAGAGAGTTTCCTGCTCATAGTTGACCAATAATTTAGTTGCCAGATCTGGCAACCAAACTAGGCCATTTGTAAAATTTTACTTGCACTTGCCCGACATCAATTTTACTTGCCCCGGGCAACATGCCCCGGGCAACAGGGCAAGTGCTAGTGTATAGTCCTGGCTAAACGTTTGTCCTCTCTTCCCGTTCTCTTCGACAGGTTATGAGAAGCTGTGAGTTGACCGCTACGTGTGGATCTGCCATTGGCAGAGTTACAACAAGTTCTTCAACCGGACAACATGACAACTTCGACAGGTGATGAGAAGCTGTCAGTTGACGAGTTCCTCGTGGTCCCAATCTTGCCAGATCTGGGACTAGGTCTGGCTCTGGGCTGGGATGACAACGTCCAAGGAGATGAAGGCACTCCTGCTAGTCCTGCTCAAGACTAGGACTAGACCTGGAATGTGGGCATTATAGTCCCTATTGGCGGGATGACGTCACTCAGGGTGGTGAAGCAGCGGGAAAGCATTGTCGGACTGATTAAGGGGGGGGGGGGGAGGGATGGGGGCAAGCGAATTATTGAGGGCGAACTCTTTTATAAGGTATTTACCCCTAAAGATTTTGTTTGTTTTTTTGTCAAATTGGGGTGGGGGCACATGCTTCCAATGCCCTTTATCACTGGCGTACTGGTGGCGGGGCGTAGGGGGCTCCCCCCCCCCCCCCCACCAAAAAATAATTAAGTCATGGGTAATTTCTCATTTGATACCAGTGATTTAAAAAGTGTATTTCTAAAGATATAACTCGGATTATACTTCATGCCAAGTCAAATAAGTTTATACCGCAAGTCAAATGCCCTTCATAGGTTTGCACCAGATTGCATAATGTTCAAGTAAACAATTACAAAATCTCCCTTACCGTACGTATACGAGCAGAAACCCACCTCCCATCAAACCATCCCCCTTCTAGGTCGCTTTGCTCCTTCGGGAATCGGTCTTGTCTATACGTCTGGTATACCTTGTTCCGTGTTGTTGTATCATAAGTGTTTTTTTTTTTTAAATCATGTTTTCTTCATGACACAAATCAAACTTGTTTTCCCAGTCGGATAGAATCATGACGCACTTACCCACATAAAGTAGGCTACATGGCGTCAAGTCCGAATTTCCTTCCTATAGGCAGGGGCGTAGACAATGGGGGGGATGAGGGGGATGCATCCCCCACCTCACAAGGTGCGGGGGGGGGGGTGACGTGTACAATCATCCCCCCCCCCCCCAGGTTTGAGGAAAATACATTTTGTTTGTGTTGTGTGTGTTTGAATGATGTACAGTGTAGCCAAAAATTATTTGGACACCCTGAAAAATATGAAACTAACTATTTTGATAATTTTTCAAAAATTGTCTTATATTTTATCATGATTTCAACGAAGCAGCATCTAATAAACACATACAATGAATTCTAGGCAGCTTTTTACCAAACATGCTCTTTAAAATTTGTTCTATCATTTAAATTGAAGTGATTTTTCCAAGGTGTCCTAATAATTTTATGGCTACCCTGTAGGTGCATGTGTTTGTGTGTGTGAGTGGTATACAATGTATGAGCTAAGACTTGTTAATTCTAACATTCAACATCTAATTTATACATCCAAGTTTTCACTGCGCGCTTTGCGTGCGACCAGATTATCTCAGTTTGTTATGTAACTTGTGTATAATCTGGGGTGAGTACTTTTTCTCTACCGGGCATGTAGTTCCCGTGTGCCTACATCGGCATTGCCCTGGCTGCTTGTGTGACGTGCACCAAATTGCACCATTTCAGGTATATAAATGCAACATCTTAACCGTTATCCCCCTCACAACCCCCCCCCCCCCCATATGGCTCTGCCCCAGCCCTCGGTCGCTTCACTCCATCGGCACTCAGTCATGGCTATGTTGTTGGATAATAGATAATGTGGCATAAGGTTTATGTTGGACCTGTGTATGAAAATAAATGTTGGGGTACATATTCAGTGTGTCAATTTATTTGTTTTCTTCGTGAAAAATATATTTAAAAATTCTGGTCGATCAAGTCATGTCATGCTTACACAAATGCAGTCAATCTTGCTCCCGAAATGCCTATCTAGGTATGCACCAGATTGCTCAATTTCAAGTCCAAAAATGCAAAAGCTCCTTACTGTGGGAGGGGGAACACCCCCCTCCCCCCAAATCATAACACACTTTCCTAGATACAGTCAATCTTACTCCCGAATTTCCTATCTAGGTTTGCACCAGATTGCACAGTTTCAAGTCCAAGTGCGGTTGGGCAGGAGCCCCTGCACACAAAAAAATTGTGAGCCCCCTTAGGTCTTTGCCCAATTTTGCCCCAATTTCATCGGTCTCGAAACATTTTTGCAGGTGGTCTCGGCCGGGGAAAAATTTCATCCCCCCCCCCCCCAGGTGTCTGGACCTGTCTACGCCACTGCCTATAGGTATGCACAAGATTGCACAGTTTCAAGTTCAAACATGCAAAAGCTCCCTACCGTGCAGTCGCACAGGAGTTTCGAGATGAACATTGAATATGTCTATTATTGACGTCAACAATCATATTTTTGTGTACTGCAGTGAACGGTTCTACCTTAATTTAATAGACGATATGTAAAACTGTATTATTGGTCATCTTGCCTTGTATTTACAATGATACAACATTATTATGAGCTCAGTATGTTAAAAAACAAAAAACAAATACAAAAACAAAACAAAAATATGAAAAAAGGCAAATCTTTTTAAAATTGTATTTTAGGCAACTCATTCATGGAATTCAGTCAATGGTAAAATACAATTTATTATAACATAAACAAAATATGTTATTTTTAGTTTGTGCTAATAAAAGGATCTGATAATATTTGATCGGTCATATAATATGATTATTTTCTTGTTGCTTTTGATATGGAATGAGAGTGGTTTGGATTAGTCCGAAAAATCAGCCGATATGTTTTGAGGGTTCTTTGATGATTTTCGTTTCTCACCCGTTCTCTACATATTATGACGTCATAATATTAAAGGACCCCATAACGAGGTGGATTTTTCTGTCTAGGTTTGGATGACTGTCCATGAGTGACACATGAGGAACACAAAATACATGGTAATGTGCCTATGAGTGGCAAGCAAGGTCCCCCCCCCCCCCCAGATGTGGTGCAGCATGGTCCAACTGATAAGGTGGGAATGCAAATAATTGGCAGGTGGGGGGGGGGGGGGGGGTGCATACTTTCTATGAACAATTACTGTTCTCCGGGTGTTTGTGTTCTGTCCTCAGTCGTGAAGCTTCACGAACTCACACATGCCAAATGTAACACATACAACACACACACACCTACATACCAGTCTTGACAGCCAAAATATGACTCACAAAAATGCAAGCATGAATTGTTGAAAATACTATGCTTTTATTTAAAACCATTCCATTACATCCGTACGAGCATGATAATGTGCAATACTGTATAGACTTGTCAGGTGTTCAGAATACAATTTCTGGGGAAAAAACATCTACAGTAATTAGGGTGAGGTAATACCCCGTCAGCCTATGTTTAAAGGGACTTAGTAACATTGTCCAAATCCTCAAAATAAATTTTTCATTCTAGCGGTTCCCTCATACCTTGTATTCGTATTAACAATAAAATCATGGGACAGGTTTCGGTTTTTCAAATTTCCCTATCGTTACAAAGATATGTAGGATCAAAGTATTCAGATAAGAAAAACTCCGGGCGAGTTTTTCTTCTGTGTACAAAGTGAGTGCAGTGAGTTTTTGAATATCACTTTGCATTTTCGCTCATTACTTGGCCATGCAATGTCCATTTGACTTGAAATTTTCACACAATACCCTGTGGACATATGAGATAACAATAATATACATTGCATCAACCATTCATCACTTTTTGAACATGTCAACAAAGTTACTAGATCCCTTTTAGGGATCTAGTAACTTTGTTGACATGTGCATGAAGTGATGAATGCTTGACACAATGTGTAGTGTTGTGATCTGATATGTCCACTGAGTAATGTGCAAAAAGTTCATGTTAAATGGATGTTACATATATATGGCCGAGTAATGAGCAAAATGTAAAGTGATAGCCACTAACTCATTGCATTGACTTTGTACATGGTTATGACTATCCAGTGGATATTTAAAAATCTGAACACTTCAATCATAAATATCTTTTTAACAAAAGGGAAACTCGAAAAAAATTAAAACCTGTCCCATGCTTCTATTGTATATACGAATACAACAAGATACGATAGAACCGCTAGAGTTCCAAGAAAGTTTTGAGGATTTTGACAATGTTACTAGATACCTGTACTCTATACCCCTAGTCACGCAAAGATCATAGCACTTTTCAGTATCATTATTACCCTGGTCAAGGGATACACACTGCAATCACACCTACACACAAAGTGCATATTTTCCACTCCATAGGGAGTATTTTAGCCAGTCACCAGTTAGGCATACACAGTGCAAAGGAACCATATTCCTAGCTTTCCGGGTCTCCATTAATACACACCTTGATAGAGAGCAGCAATAGTGGATTAAGGCTAAAGGACAATCCTTGATCAAAATAACATTTCACTGGTATTTGTGCATAACCCGATGAGAAAATTACTTAGTAATTTATTTATTCATTTATTTATTTTGGTATATATTTCAAACTGATCAGCAGCAGTGCTGAAAGGACCAGTGTACATTGAACATCAAAACATACATAGTATAAATAATACAATATAGCAATTGTTACATTCGAATTTGAATGAATTGGAACATTAATGTTAAGTACAAAATTTACAAAAGTAAATCACTATAAAATAAACAAAGCTACACTACACAAAGAACACATATCAAATCATTGTGCATAATTGCTAATCAACCACATTTACAACAATGAATTGTAAACAGTAATTCATAACTATATTAGTGATATAAAGTAATTCATAATTAAAACTGTTCTAAGTTATTAATCACCAAGCAATTAATTCATTATAATATATTTATCATTTAATTGAATTGGTTCATCTTGAATTGGAATTTAAAATTATGATTATTTATTTCAGTTAGTAATCCTATTTCATTTTGGTTATGTTTAACTGGTGTTTGTGCCCGTTCCCTTCGAGATTCTGAAATCCCCATATATACTTTGAACATTCCTGTAAGCAACGGGTTGAATACAATCCAAGGAAAAAATACATAAACTATCAATTAATGCCAAATACAAATGTATGGTGTTACTGTATGTGTAAAGTATATGTGCCATTGCTTGTATAGTACCCCTAGGGGTGCATAGCCTTGTCCCAAATTATTTGGGGGGGGGGGGGGGGCCCTTGCCACTCAGTGCCCCCACCTATAGCTATGCCACTGTGTGTGTATGTGTGTTTGTTTGCACATGTTTGTGTGAATGTGTATTTTAATTATGAAGTGTTTATGTTTGCTTTTCATGCTAAATCTTTTGGTAAGGACATTATAATTACCAAAAGATATATTTAGCATGAAAGCAAACAAACACTTCATAATTAAAATACACATTCACACAAACATGTGCAAACAAACACACATACACACACAGTGGCATAGCTATAGGTGAGGGCACTGAGTGGCAAGGGCCCCCCCCCCCATAATTTGTCAAAAACAGTAAGAAACATAAGGAGAAAATCTGTGTAAAAATATAGAAATACGCAAGGTGTGCCCCCACCCCCCCCCCCCCCAATCAGTCCGACCATGCTATGCCACTGGACATACACACACACACATACACATGCATACAAGTATGAGAAAAATATAATTCTACTTGTCAAATGCAGAGCTGCCAACCTTAATTATAAAAAAATTAATCTTAGTACCAAAAAAGCAAAACAAATTGCACATAGCTTACTACATACTGAAGTTCGCGCACAAAATAAGCAGTGTTGTATTACTCGAGGCCGGTCTTGGTCTCGAGTCCGGACTCGAGGCCGGCATTGCCGGCCTCAGCCTCGGACTCGGACTCTGGGACCCTGGACTCGGCCTCGGACTCGGACTCGAAGGTCGTGGACTCGATGACTCGGGACGAGTCCAGCACGAGACCGGCCAATTTCCGTATATTTTGTATACTTGTATATTGGCTATTCTGCAAGAAACAAGCCAAATATTCTATCCAATCCACCAAGCGATTGTTGCTTGAAAAAGAGATCGCGAATGAACTGACATCCGACAAGAAAGTGAGCAAAAAATCACATTTGTGGGAAACGAATGGACACGCAAGTTACATATCCATAACAAATAGCCCAAGCTTATATTTGATAGGTATGATTTCATTTTATACTGTCTTTTTTATGAATTGACACCGCGATTCTGAAAATGTTCGGCTATCTAACACCCGGGGGCGGGGGGGTATACGGGTATATGGGTATACGGGGATGTGCCGCTGGAAAGGGTGACTTTTTCAAGAAAGATCCTTAGACATGGGTCCCCTGTTCATAAAAAAAATCCTTAGACATGGGTCCCTTTTTTCATTTATTCCTTTCCCCTCTTTTCTCCCTCATTTTCTCCAGGATTTTGGGATTTTCCGCTGTGAAATTGCTAAAATGTTCAAGCTCGCTTCGCTCGCTCGCATACATAATATTTCACAACGTCGGGTGATTATATTACCCTTTATAACGCCATATCATAAGTAATAAAACGAATATAGCCATACAACAATTGAAACAAATGGCAATTTTCCGCTGTGAAATAGGTAAAATTTTCAAGTACTACGGGTAACACTGTGTACTGGGAACTATGGTCGCATGCCAAAAATAAAGAAAAAAGCAACAACAAAAAGAATAGTAATCCACACATTCATGTAAAATTATCAATCTTATAATTACGTCAAATTGAATATAAACTGAATTGTAAAAATTATAAAATCCTTCACATTGAATGTATTTTGGAGCAGCTTCTAATATTTTCTTAATAAGAAAAGACCTCTTAATAACCCGTTCAGGACTAGTCCTGAAAATATGCAGGCAGAGTCTATGGAGATTGCAAGTTATACCAAAATCAGTCCGTCCTGAATGGAGTGAAAGCACTCGATACACCGCTTTAGAAACATGATTGTCTTTAAAAAATGCTATTATATTTCAGTATCAATTCGTTCTGCATTACATGCTAAGGTAATCATTTTCTTTAATTGCCACAGACTCTTATTCCATAGACAAAATACAAAATATTTATAACAAACTAGATTCAGCAATTACGATTGCAAATATGAAGAATGTAAAGAATGAAAGACAATTTCGTTTTATCAGAGGGAAATACAAATGTACATTTTATCTTCCTAAAAGATAAACAGCAGTAACAAAAGCTGCTTTTGTGAACCCTGCACATGCCAAAGTTTTACAGATCTCATATCAACAGGTAAGGACAAAGTCTGAAAAAAGAGAAGGAATACTTGGACTTTGTTCTAGTCTCTTTCCTAGTAAAGACTGTCATAAAGACAACGATATTTACACAACTTGGTATGTTGTCTGAATTGGCCATATACATGTAGTTCAGGGCTTGATTTATCTTTCTGGACCCAATCCAAGCTGATCTGGTCTTCCCAGGGCTGTAGTTGAGTCCTCAAGTTCCGTGTCCCAGTCCCCAAAGAAATATCATGTTCCTATTTGTTTTACACCGCGATTCGGCTCCGAGTCGAGTCCGGACTCTACTACAGCACTGGATCTTCCAGAACCAATACAAAATGGCCTGGTTAGACCCTGCCACGCTAAACTGTCTACTTTCACGACGAAGATGGTGAGGTGTGGCCTTCAAGGTATGTTCAAGGTATGTTCAAGATCCAAGTGTACAGAATCTAGGTTTGTCCAGTCTCACAAGACTCGGTCTAAGCTGTGATCTTAGCTGGTCTAGTCTAATAATCTGCCAGGTTTCTGTCTAAGCTTCTAACTGTGACGATCCTATAAGCCTAGTGTTTAATCTGGTTAATCTGCAATTGCAGTTGAATCTCTTTATGACGAGCTGTTATAACAACGTACCTTTGTATAGTGAGGTTATTTCACAGGTCGTAAAACATGTATTTTATTATTTTTAAGCCCTGATACACTGTGATATCTGATTTAATGAGGTAAATTCAAAATAAAAAATATCGGAGAGCACTTCCGGAAATACCAATACTCAACACTACCTTTAACCAAAATACTCTGGCCATTTATAGTCCATGAATAGTCTTAATCAAACTTTCAGCTTCATGATGACGTGGCAGACACAGAAAGCAATGGAGGGGCAGGTCATAGAAATAACCCTGAGGGAGGAGAAGAATTGAACTCAGAAGTCTCTGGCCCTTGATCGGACGGGGTGGAGGAGTTTCACAAAGAGATCGTTCACTCCTGACGACGGACAAGCAACCTGTTTGAAACGTCGAGCCCTTCCTACCACCCATCCTCCCGGCGCTCAAAGAACACGAACATTCCTTTCCATGCATCTTTTTTCTGTCAAAAGAAACACCTACCCGTCGCTGTTCTAGTCATGGACATGGATAGATCGTTCTGTGTTTTTTTCTCGACCCATAATCAGCCGCAGACAAATAGCGTATCCATATATATATGTACTGTATAGTTCAGGCACACATTTCATTTTTAAACCAATGAGGAATCCAATGTTACCGGTGTCGCTTTTCTTTGGATTTTAGGCGCAGTTGCCGTCGCTGTCCTGGTGACGGACATCAGGAGATCGCTCCTTTTAGCGCGGCACGTTATCAGCCGCAAGAAGTGCACATATCCGCGTCTGAATTCCGCGTTCGTCGCGCCGTAGATCACGCAGTTGATGCTGCTGTTGGTGTGCGCCAGCATGTACGCCACGATGTATAGCTTCCGGTCCGCGACCACACACTGATTGATGAGCACGGTGAGCGAGTCCACATGACGAGGTAGGTGATGACGACAACAAGCACGGAACGTGCCAGTCGGATGTCGGCAGCTCGCGTCTTGAAACTTTTGGGGCCTTGGTTTTTGCTGCTCCCCTGACCACCACCGGACTTCTCGCGTATCGAGTCAATGGCCATGGCAGCCTTCCGTACAAAGCAGAAGATACCGATGTAACTGTCATGAGGAGGGGAGCAGCGAAGGCTGTCATGGCAAAGAAGATGGCGTAAGAGTAGACGAAAGACATCCCGCCTGTGCACGACATGATCTGAAGAAATATGAAAAACGAGGGGAAAGTACCATAAGAGATCATAGATTGCGGTTTGAATTGTCTGTACTATGAACAAAAATTTTTATGATATTATTGATATTGGCGTGCGGATGAAATAAAGAGAGCCATGATCAGACATAATTCAGTGATAGGCACGATGTGCAGAAAAGAAAATCGATAATGGAAAAGAATGATCGTTTTGATTGATTGATTGATTGATTGTTTGATTGATTGATTGGTCGATCAGTCAGTCGGTCGGGTGGTTGATTGATTGATTGATTGATTGATTGATTGATTGATTGATTGAATCGATTGATTTATTTATAGATTGATCGATCGATTGATTGACTGGCTGAGTGATACAGTTACTGATTTATTGGCTGGTTGTAACGTGGCAAAGATGTCATCGTTTGGTAGCTTAAAGGGTACCACCACCCAAATATAATATTCTTATTATAGAAAACATCTTTAGTATTCCATTCCATCAACAAGTTCACAAAAATATTTTTTCAGAAAAAATATATAATTGGAAAACGCATCACCATTCTAAAGCATGCGTTCATGCGGTCTGAATTGAGTAGACTACTGCGTGTGCAGCAAGCGAATCGCCCGGGATTATATTGGCTACAAATGTACGCGTGAATAGCATTGGCGCACTCGCAAACCAGGAACCAGGAAATAGTAGTGGTTCCGTAAGTGGTGGAAATGAATTGCTTTGTTTATGAATTACACAACCCTTTGTAAAATGTTGGGTATCTATTTGATATCACAAAACAGTACCAAAATAATATATAGTAATGTGTTGTTATTTGCCCGGTGGTCCCCTTTAAAAACAAATAAATGTCTTTCAAGAATAGATGGGACCAAGATTTGTAGGTTAATTTGTTAAAAATTAACCATGTACCTACCTTCCAATCGAAGGAGTGCACTCCCCACCCCACAATATTTGGCAGGTCGATCAGAAAGGAGATGATCCATAGAGACACAATCATGTTGTCCGGTTGAAGAACTTGTTGTAACTCTGCAAATGGCAGATCCACACGTAGCGGTCAACTGACAGCTTCTCATCACCTGTCGAAGAGAACGGGAAGAGAGGACAAACTTTTAGCCAGGACTATACACTAGCACTTGCCCTGTTGCCCGGGGCATGTTGCCCGGGGCAAGTAAAATTGATGTCGGGCAAGTGCAAGTAAAATTTTACAAATGGCCTAGTTGGGTTGCCAGATCTGGCAACTAAATTATTGGTCAACTATGAGCAGGAAACTTTCTTTTATTATGTGAAAATCTCATGTAGAAGTATTAAAGGGAAAGTTGAGTTTTGGTAGAGAGGGCGCTAGACTACTTAATTAGTTTGTGAGGTAATGAAAAACTGAGTGTAAAATTTGAAAGAGCATAATATTTAAACAATAAAATCATCTTTGTTTGATCAAAATCGGTTCAGAAACGGCTGAAATATCCATAAATATAACAATTTGTAATAAACCCGGGGCCCCGGGTTTATTAGAGAATTTTGAACCAGCCGTTAAAAATTCAAAAAAATGCTTCCTCTTTTCAAAAAAGTTACAAAATAGGTATTTAAATAGTTGTTGGTTATTTCTCTATCTAATCACTATTTCAACAAAGCATCACATGCACAATATTTTATTCAAAATGGTTGAAACCGATGAGTGTTTAGAGAGCGCCCTCTAACGTTTTAACGGCTCTTTTTGAATGATAACATGATCTTTACTACGTCATTTGTAATTTTGTGTTTCTTTCTAGTTATAACTATTAGTTTGTAATGTAATGATGCAGGTTTTGGTTACTAAAATTCAGTTTCACTAAAACTGTACTCTCCTTACCAGAACTCAACTATCCCTTTAAAGTAGGGCAAGTAACAATTAAAAAGTTATGATTTTTACTAGCCCAAATGGGGCAGTAAGGAAAAAGGGTTAGCACGGAGACTTGATTTAGCCATTGCCGTTTTCTCTTGCGATAAATCAGGTATAGACATGAGAAAGAAAACAAATGTGTTATCTTATTACATAATATTCTTGTTTTCGCCTAAATGAGAGTAGATTCAGAATGATCGAATCTCAGATCGTTCATTCTCTAACTAGAAAAATTTAACTCTTCCATTTTGATCAATATATTCAAACTGCATGAACCAATATAATACATAAACTGACCATCCATGTCATGAGCCACAATCAGATCGGAGAAAGAAACAATTTTGCCGCCCTCTGTCGACCAGTCTACGACATCAATCTTGCCATCCTGGTTCAAGTCAAACACTTTGAACAGCACGCGACTTGTCTCCTCGTCCAAGAACGCCCTGCCCGTGCTCCTTCGACGTCTTAACCTAAAAGAGTGAAAGACAAAATTAAGCCGTAGACCGAAAAATCGGTCTCTATTCTGACGGTTGTTCCACTGACCGCTCCATTTTGATATGGGTGGTAAGATGTTTATGCGGTCAGATATATTTTTAAAAATCCATAAATATATAGTTTGTATTATTTCTCACTAGTTTAGTGGCAGTTATATGCAGTGGCGTACCAATGATAAGTCGAAGATCCATCTAGTTTTTAGGCTTTAGCTTGGAAAGATTCCAAACTTGTCCTAATATTTCTCACAATATCTCAAATATTTGCATAATAACTTTTTTTAAACAATTTTTATTTTAATTTTATAAACAATTTATGTATTGATCGATCGATCGATTGATTGATTGACTGGATGATTGACTGGCTGAGTGATACAGTTACTGATTTATTGGCTGATTGTAACGTGGCTAAGATGTCATCGTTTGGTAGCTTAAAAACAAATAAATGTCTTTCAAGAATAGACGTGACCAAGATTTGTAAGTTAATTTGTTAAAAGTTAACCATGTACCTACCTTCCAATCAAAGGAGTGCACTCCCCACCCCAAAATATTTGGCAGGTCGATCAGAAAGGAGATGATCCATAGAGACACAATTATTAAGGGAATGGTTGTCCGGTTGAAGAACTTGTTGTAACTCTGCCAATGGCAGATCCACACGTAGCGGTTGACGGCGATGGCGGCAATGCTCCACAGCGAACAGGTACATCTGAAAAAGAACGACATATAGTCCAGTATAGGTACATTAAAAGTCACGACGATATGTTTAGAATCACGACATAAATATGATTATGATGCATTGTATAGGTATACTTTAATTCAAACATGTCAAATCCTTATATATTCAGAATACACTTATAAAAGTTATATTGATATTGCCATGTATATGATTGAATTAATCTTATAAGTGTACCGTGGGTGCTGGAGAACCCGGACAGTCACACACAACACAGTGCGTCATTGACTTTGTACACGCACCGTGCGCGGTGTCCGGGTTCTCCTGCACTGCGATAAATTGAACCTTCGTGCATGAAATCGCGCCGTGCGGAAACCCGCTTTGCCGTTGAGCGATAATTTTTTATCAGCGAAGGCAACGCGATATTACGGTCCAATTGGTGTAAGTTTCTACCGAAATGAACTACTGAGCGTAGATTTACAAAAGCGAGAATAAAGATTATAAAAATTGTAATCTCAAATTATCGTGAATAAAATAAAAAATAACAAATTTTGGAGTTTAAAGACTGACTTTCAAGCGATTTTCTGGATAACCAGGAGGACTACAGAACAGCAATATACATGTATTTTATGAGCAATATGCAGATAAATTGTTTGATATAAGTTTCGAGTCGCATGTTCAGTGCATTCTCGGCAAATCTAATTTCAAAGGTAGCCCTGTCCATTTTTTGGCCGGGTTCTCCCCCCGTCCGGGTTCTCCAGCAACTACGGTATTCTGAATATATAAGGAGTGAAAGTTTCATAGAATCACTTATGGTATATTGCCCCATAGGCCAGGGGTGCCACCCCACCCCCCCCCCCCCCCCTCTCCTCCACACACACAGTGACACATTCCTAGCTAGCTGGGCCTGGCTGAAAGCAACCCTGAACTGAAGGATTAAGAAATCCATTTGCACCCCCATAAAATTACAAACTTCCAACATGGAAATTAAGGTATGGGACAGTGCATAGTGCATCCAGGGTCTAAGAGTCCCATTTTATAGATGTTAAATAGATCAATATCTACTATTAATTACAAACCGGGTACATAGTACCTATCTTGTCTGAGATTAAATACAAATAGTTCATAGTTTCAAGTAAAAACTTACCACTTTCACAGAAATCATGGTGGGAAAGTCTCGCATCTCGACCATCTTCAAGACTTCGATGTTTAGCTTTTGGTACCACCCAGATGATCAGAAAAAAATTCACGATAAAGTGTGCGATAAAGTGTGCGATTTTGCAAATATTATCGTGAATATTGGAACAAAGTTCACGATAAAATGTGCGATTTTGCAAATGTGATCGTGAATATTGCAACAAAGTTCACGATAAAATGTGCGATTTTGCAAATCGTGAAACAAAATTCACAATAAAATATGCGAATTTGCAAATCTCATCGTGAATCGTGAATCCAAATTCACGAATTTGCAAATCTCATCGTGAATCGTGAATCCAAATTCACGAATTTGCAAATCTCATCGTGAATCGTGAATCCAAATTCACGATTCACGATGTCCCTTCAGGGCCACCATAAGATCGCGCGTACGTATTTAGTTATGCAATTATTGCCGTCCGTAACGCTAAAGAAGCCGGTAAAAGAGTTGGGAATCCCTCACTTCTGAAGTGCAAATCTTCAATAATATTGGTGCAATCTCTGGACAGAATGAGTCTGATGAGAATATTTTGTCCGAGATTTCCATCGCTTTTAGCCAAAATTCAGTATGGAAAACCATTTAGGACCAGGGTGAGTTATTAAACGACAACGCTTTACTTTTACATTTTACCGAAATTACTGACTTGTAGTTGTTTCTATTTATCCGGAGGTGGTAATATTGATGTAACTGTTTGCTGATGCTTTGTATATACATTGTGATGTGCTTGCATGGGAGCCAGCGAATTGGAAAACCGCCTCGCGTGTAGAAAATACGCGGCGATTATAGACTGGTATCGCACATCGTATCTGATTTTAAGAACATAATTTTGTATGAACAAGCCAAAATGCACAATTTATACGCATCTGGAAAGTCTTACTTATAGTACTTGATCACCCACTTTTTATATGGAGTGGTCATACTTATTACTTAGTTCAGTCATACAATCGGCATGATCGGCTTATATATTGAAAATATTGAAGACTTCAGTCAGTGGAAGTCCACTGGAAGTTTTATGTATGCAATACGAGGATGTGAATTAGAGGAAACATCATACAAACACTGCCCAAAACTAAAAGTAACAGTAAAACTAAAATAAAACTAACTGAACTTGAAACTGAAAGTTGGAAGACTTAAATTTGCATTTGATAATGATAGAATTTGAAAACTGAATCGTGTTATTGTTAATGCGACGACATTGATGTAAAAATCAAATAATAATTATGCTTCATTGTATGTCATTTGTAATTAATTGCCATATTACATCAAACAAATTAGCTGCTGTCTTCTGAAATGTTGTGTAGCTATGATGATTGAATGATAAAAGATTATGTCAGAATATTTGTATTTGACCTATTCATTTAAATCATGAATACAACTTATTAACAACTTGTACTTGTAAGCAAACCAAAATAAAACAAGCACCTCAAATGAGAATGAGATATCGGGTATATATATTCATGTACAAAACTAGTAAGCAATACACTTGTATGAGTGACGCACCTCATGACCCCCGGGAATTGGTCCTATGTGAGTCGGATTTCGGTATACCATTGCACCCCTGTGTCCAAATTTTGACGGACCATTCAACTACAATGATGGTACATACGGACACTTTTGTGACGCACCATCTCTTGATTTTGACGAACCATGACGGGTAAACTGACTGACAATGACGAACCAAAGGGTTGCCTTGACGGTACCTGCTTCAAAAATGTTGTGGTAAATGACCCAACCATGATGCACTATTCTCGGGGGTCATGAGGTGCGTCATACAATTGATAAGTGTATAATACTTGCAAGCAGGCAGGTTGTTAAGAATTATGCCAAGTTGCTTGGCCTTGAATTTTGTAGACTTAATAATTTAGTATCCCTCATTATTATTTGATATTGAAATTAACTTTAATTTCTGTGATTTTGAAATGATTTACAGGTCTTTCCTGCGACGTCATCTTGCTATTCAACACTAGTCTCAGAAGATGTGAGTAACATGTTTGCAAGGAAATTGTGCATATTTACATGTAAATGGTCAAATTTACTTTCATATAATTAATAGCATGATCTAATAGCATGGTTGGGGGAAAATTGTGATAAAAAATAAAATAATAAAATCACAAAGTATAATTGTAATTATTTTGTTTTAAGCATTCAATGTGTTTGCAGTTCTTTTCCTGTGGAGTATAAAGTTGATTATTACTTTTTTATAGAATGATAAAAATTGATGAACTTAGATAAATTACGGATTTGAGGGTACTTATTCTTTTTGTTTATTATAATCAAGTTTCTTTTTCAGGTGTTTGTAGTACAATAGGAAAATGTATTACAAATTGATGCCCAATAACCCTATTACTTAGTATGTTAGTAATCGAGTGATATGATACAAATTGTGAAATGTACACTTGTTGGGGATGTGTCACTTTGCACCATATGCTACCACATATCAGATACAACTTTTCACATGTTAATCATAAATAATTGTAAAAATTCAAAAAGTAGTTACATTGTACCTGACAAATTTACATTTTTGTTGGGTGGAGGCATATTGCATATTAATTCAAAGCTCAATTTCACATAATTGCAACTTCATTATCAGAATTTTGTATAGATGAATTGTTAAATATATACAGTCAAACCTGTACTAGCGGCCACCTGTCTATAGCGGCCACCTGCCGTTAGCGGCCACATAGAATTCCCCCCGAGGAAAATACAGTGTTATAAACACTGTCTATAGCGGCCACCTGCCTAACGCGGCCAGCGGCCACTGTTTTGGCTTCCCAAACTCATTTTTTTACCGTCTGAAGCGGCCATCAATGTTCGGTTTGGCCGTAACTGCGGGCGTGCTAGTTTGATATTTTCCGATGCGAAGCTGGTATACTTTGCCGTGAAAGCGAGCTGGCAGCATAAGCTTAGCGAACAATATAACCATAGTCTACTCTAGGGCTGAAGAACTACCCTGTCCCTGTAGCTTTTGAAAAGTGCCGCCTCAATAATGAATGTCAAGTTTAAAAGCCTAAAATGGCCGTTTGTTTTGTTTACCTCGTCCGCCGACTGGTCTATTTTTACTCACTCATTGTTTCCGTGAAGCGATCGCTAGCTAGCTTTCAGCTGAGCTACGCACTTGAGACGGATTAGCGCGCGCTCATAAAGCCCTGGCTGAACATCCGTGTTATTGTTCATCATGCATGCACGCATTGTAAGCCCCGTGGTTGTGATCTTTTATCGATCGATGAGTGCTAGCTGCTCTGGCCGCGCCGCTGACCGCGCGCTACCGCTGCGCTGAGCTGCGGCGACAGGGACTCTGATCATGCATGCAACACAAACATGCGCTAGCATGCACAATGCACACACTTTCACCGCATTGGGGATCGGACCGGATCGGATCTAAACCGGTTTGTATAGCCTCGTACATTTAAATGTTTGTGTTGTCTTTGCGAAACATTTTATTTAATGAAAAAACTTATCAATGAAGTTTGATATGAAATATTTTCCTACACTTATACATTTTTGCTCTCATCGTCGTATTTTCTAAAACTTTTTTTTTCAATCAAAAATATTTTTTTTACGTAACATCATTTTGTTCAGGCAAAGAATAAAAATATTCACACGATCGCGCGCGCATTGCATCATCATATCGGGAGCTCGAGATCGAGAGTTGTTTCTTCGACAACAACGAGCGACAGTCGGCCAAACAGACGACGATGGTAGATTTATTTCGGAAGGTTTACATATAATGAAACTTTTCATTATTTTCTCAACACTAATCACACAAATGTACTAAAAAAATAAGACAAGTTTCCAAGGTTCTGTTCTTTTATTTCATATGCATGTAAATGTTGTTTATAATTATGTCCATGTGTGGGCTACATGTGGTAATGGTATTGATGTTTATATTATAAACACACGTGCTTAAAAAAACAAAATGGCCGCCAACCTGTCTATAGTGGCCACCTGTCTATAGCGGCCACTTTTGAAGTTTCCCTTGAGTGGCCGCTATAGACAGGTTTGACTGTATATCCATTTTTATCTTAATCTTTCTTTTGCTTTGAAGGATGTGCGAAAAATCAGAAACATTGGCATTTCTGCTCACATCGATTCTGGAAAGACCACCTTGACAGAGAGACTGCTGTTCTACACAGGCAGGATCAAAGAAATGCATGAGGTTTGTTCATGTGAGATGATAATGAGATTGATGTTGCTTCGGGCTGTAATGAAGATGAAGATAATGTTGAAGAAGATGAGGGTGGTGATGATGTTGATAATGATGATGGTGATGATGATGATGATGATTATGATGATGATGATGAGGATGATTGTGATGCTGCTGCAGCTGGAGATGATTGTGATGTTGACGATTATGAGGATATTGGTGATGATGCTACTGCTTATGCTGCTGCTGATGATGGTGGTGGTGATGATGCTGCTGCTGATGATAATAATGATGATTGAGAAGTAGGATGAAGATGAGCATGTTCTATGTATACACATCAATCAGAAAAAGCTGTCTTCAATGAATGTATCTATTTAATTTGATTAATGATTAGGTAAAAGGAAAGGATAATGTGGGTGCCACGATGGACTCCATGGAATTGGAGAGACAACGAGGGATCACTATCCAGTCTGCTGCCACCTACATCCAGTGGAAAGACCACAATATCAACATCATTGACACACCAGGTTTGTGGCATCATTGTAAAACCATAGTAAATTCTCAAAATTAGCTCATGCCTACTTGCCCGGGGCCTCTCAAAATTAGCTACAGGCCACCAAATGTCATTGATGCTAAACTGGCCTGAATGAGCCTCAAATATAACAGAAATTTACTTTTTGGAGGGGCCACCAAATTAAGGTTTGGGGCCACCAGCAAGGAGCTAAATTAGCAGTATATTTCTTATTCTACTGGGAGTGTAGAAATGTGGTTACAAATTTAACCTCAAATAGACTTCCTGGAAATATGAACAATATTTTTAAATAGTACATGAGTTTCCCATTAGAGCAAATTGTTAAATTACATTAGTTCGCATATCAAAAAAAAATAATTTAAAATTAGGAAGTATGATTTTTTGTTAGTGTGATATCATTTAATGATAATAACAAGTTTTGATTTATATAGCCTCTGATATGATACAATATCATCTATAAGTGCTTTACATTACTATCACCAAGTCGCCTAGGAAACAATGCGAGCCTGCACACTTGATTGTTAAATCAAAATTCTTATTTTTGTTCTTATTGTTCTTTTCCCAAACTGCGTAGGTCATGTTGATTTCACAGTTGAAGTTGAGCGTGCGCTGAGAGTACTGGACGGGGCGGTGCTGGTTCTCTGCAGTGTGGGTGGGGTGCAGAGTCAGACACTGACAGTCAACAGACAGATGAAGAGATACTCTGTTCCCTGTATTGCCTTCATTAACAAACTAGACAGGTATGGTCCTTCCCAACCCCTGTGTTCCCTGTATTGCCCTCATTAAAGGGATAGTTGAGTTCTGGTAAGGAGAGTACAGTTTTAGTGAAACTGAATTTTAGTAACCAAAACCTGCATCATTACATTACAAACTAATAGTTATAACTAAAAAGGAACACAAAATTACAAATGACGTAGTAAAGATCATGTTATCATTCAAAAAGAGCCGTTAAAACGTAAGAGGGCGCTCTCTAAACACTCATCGGTTTCAACCATTTTGAATAAAATATTGTGCATGTGATGCTTTGTTGAAAATGTGATTAGATAGAGAAATAACCAACAACTATTTAAATACCTATTTTGTAACTTTTTTGAAAAGAGGAAGCTTTTTTTTGAATTTTTAACGGCTGATTCAAAATTCTCTAATAAACCCGGGGCCCCGGGTTTATTACAAATTGTTATACTTATGGATATTTCAGCCGTTTCTGAACCGATTTTGATCAAACAAAGATGATTTTATTGTTTAAATATTATGCTCTTTCAAATTTTACACTCAGTTTTTCATTACCTCACAAACCAATTAAGTAGTCTAGCGCCCTCTCTACCAAAACTCAACTTTCCCTTTAACAAACAAGACAGCATGGATGTCGATCTGTAATTGTCCTTGCAAGTCTTGTTCATACTTACGTGTCACTTCACGTTCTTCTTTATTATTATGTCATTTTTCATTTTGATTGATATTGGTATCATGACATTTTCTATTATTATTAATATTTTTCCATCCAGAGCAAAAGCTAATCCTCGCCGGGTCCTTGGCCAACTGCACTCCAAGCTGAACCACAACGCAGCGTTCCTCCAACTACCCATCGGGCTGGAGGCTCATACCAAGGGGGTCGTTGACCTCATCCACAGGAGGGCGCTGTACAACGAAGGGGATTATGGGTAAGACAAGCCTCCACACCAACTTTTTTGTCTACTTGCCAATTAGGGAAAGATTCATAAAAAAATTATAAAATTTTACTTGCCGGAGCAGAAAATGTACTTGCCCGAAAAAAAAAATCATGTGAATCAAAAGAAAAATTTATTGTACTTGTTAGCTTGATCTGCTTGGAAAATGTCTCGCTTGTTACTAGATGAGAATGAGATTTATATGTAAAGAATTACATTATCCCGTTAAAAAGATATGTACGATTGTAGTGTTCAGATGTTTAATTATCCATTGGAAAAAATAACTGTACAAAATTAGTGCAATATGTTTGTGAAAATCACTTTGCATTTTTGCTCATTATTCGGCCATTTAACATCCATTTAGCTTGACATTTTTACACATTACTCGGAGGACATATTAGATCACAAACATACACATTTCATCAACCATTCATCATGTTTTGCGCATGTCAACAAAGTTACTAGATCCCTTTAAATAACTTGACTGTGTGTTTCCTTTATCTTCCAGTGAAGAGATCCGTGTAGGGGAAGTGCCTGAAGACATGAAGGCCGAGGTTGAGGAATACAGGCAGAAACTCATCGGTAAGTAATGGAACATACACACACGCATGCACTCACACACACGCATGCTCTCACATACATGCACACGCACAGCACACGCACACGGCCACGCCCACGCGCACATGCACACGCAGACGCACACACACGCAGACGCACACACACCAGGCCTGACACACACACACATACGCACGCTCACATGCACGCACTGGGGAAAGCGATTACAATTCATTTTTCAGGGGCTACTTTTAAACTTGCCTGCATGGGGGCTCTTTCATGATTTTTTTTCAGAGGCCTTATTAAATGTTGATTTTGTTTGTTTCGTATGACTATGTCTGGTTGATGGCATTAGTAAGGAAGGTTTCCAAACAGGGTGGACCACGAGAGAAGGTTGCCATCTTCCACCCCATTAAATGTTGATGAACTTATGAGAGTGACACATTTAATGTCCTTTACTTTCTCATATCAATTCAGAGGCTGTATTATATTGAATGAACTTACAATAGCGACACATTTGTATACTCTTCTGTCTTTTTATAAGTGAACATTGTTATTTTCAAAAATTCAGAGGCCTTATCACATGTGGAATGAACTTATTAAGAGTGCCAAATGTTTATAAACTTTATACCATTTACTTTTGCTTTTTAACAATTCAGAGGCATTGTCAAATGTTGATGATGCGCTGGGAGAAATGTTCTTGGAAGAGGTGGAGCCTAGTGAACAGCAGATAAAGGTCAGTTGTCTACATTCCTTAGCACTGTGTGTGCCTTACAAGCGGCTGGCTGGAATACTCCCTAGGGAGTGGAAAATGTGCACTTTGTGCGCAGGAAAGATCGCAGTGTGTATCCGTTGACCGGGATCATAATAATAGCGCTTAGAGGCTTTATTGCAATTTGCGCTCTATAAGTACCTCTTATTATTGTTATTATTATTCATGCATTCATCCTCATTTCATTTATTTATGGGCAAGTCCAAGCAAACGTGGATAAAATGTCACAGTGTAGCCACAAAATAACCATTCAAATATTTATGTTCCGTTTATTGTAAGTGTTTAAATGCTTGCAGCAGCCATATAAATATTGGTAGGATTTAAGTGTAGAATAGCTGTCATTTAATATCAACTACGTCATAACTATGCTAATGACGATGATAACGATGATGATGTTGATGATGATGACGACAATGATGTTGATGATGATGATGATGATGATGGAGAATGGCAAATAGGTGAATTTTTAATAACATTATGGTGCTTTGCGTCAAATTGCTTTTTATTCAGTTCCGTAATAAAAGAATACAAAGAGCGTAATTCAGAGTTATTCAATTCCATAATAAAAGCATACGAGTGTAAGGTTTTAATAGCATACTTAATATCTTCCTGCAGTAAAAAGGGACAATTGGCCAATTGCAAAAAATAGCAATTCCCTTGTGCTAGCCTTTTGCTTGAATCGGTATTCAGAAAAACAAGCAATAGCTTACAAGCAAAAACTTTTGCTTGCAAGCACAACTATTACTGCTCACAAGCAATTACTTACCAAACAAGCAATTGCTTATTAAAAACCGTATGCATAAAACAAATCTTTTACATGTTATGATAAGCAATTGCTTGCGTTTTTTCAAGCTCCTCCAGACCGGCTTGAGCTCTTGCTTACTTTGGACATTCAAGTTTTATTTTCATCTTACATTTGTGTAAATGCAAATGAAATAACATTTCCATCCCATTTCAGGATGGTGAAAAGCTATTACTTCCTAGCTATGACTATCTTGCTATTTTCAGATTTTTAGCTGGTCTACTACCATCATTTGCAAAAGTTTAAGACCACCCTTCCAAAATGCAGTAACTCAAAGAAAAAACAAAGTTAAACATATTTATTTTTCAGTCATACTTGACCTGCCTTGGCAAAAACTCTCGTTCATATGGGCTCATACCATTACTCTTGTGCTACTGACCACTGTAGTAAACATGTTATGTAATCATTCAATGAGACAAAAGAATGCATTCCAAATTATTGAAATACCCACAAATTCCCAGGTGGTCTTAAACTTTTGCAAATGATGGTAATGTATGTAGGATATTTTCTGATTTTGGAATAACTATTATCTCCTATTATCTTATGCAATGCTAGAAATTGGAATAGACCCACTGGCCAGGGGCCACCAAAGTTTCATAATGTTAAATTTGACTTGCCTGAATGGGCCACTAAATGTGACAGAATTGTTCATGATTTTCTTTGTAAATGGCCACCAGATTCAGGTTTGGGGCAACTCAAATGAGAAAATCTTGATTGTTTTCTCACAAGGTAAACAAGTTAATTTCTAGCATTGTCTTATGTTATGTGACAGGATGCCATTAGGCGCAGTGTGCTAAAGAGGGCCTTCACCCCCGTCATGATGGGCACCGCACTCAAGAACAAAGGCGTACAGGTCAGTGTGTTGACTCTTCAGGGGGCATTTCACAAAGATTTTAAGTTGAACTTAAATTGAAAATTGAAACAAGTTTAACATTTATGTTTTATCAAAACAAGAATGCAAATATTTGAGATCTTTAAGAAATTTTTCTCAGAGAACATGAAATCTAGAAAATACAAAATATGGATAATTTTTCAGAAAGATCTTATGTAGTGTTACAAAAAATCATTGGCTATTTGCCATAATATTACTAATGGCTTTCCATAGTTTTAAGTCCAACTTGAATTTAATTTGAACTAAAGATCTTTGTGAAACACACCTGTTTGTTTATTTGTAATTATGACAGTTAATATGTCAGTGATATCAAATACAAAAATGCTCCAAGATATGTAACATATACCTATCAAGGAAAAAAGGAAGATTTGTGTGTGTTTGGGGGGATTTGGCTACATACAAAATATATCTGTTTGTTTATTTTCATATGTTTCTTGTGACCCCAATTGGATGCTGACATTGACTACCTCCCGAACCCAACTGAAATGGATAACTTTATTCTTATTATCTTATTTTTATGCCTCCGCCAACGAAGTGGCCGGAGGCATTATGTTTTCGGGTTGTCCGTCCGTCCGTCCGTACGTCCGTCCGTACGTCCGTCCGTACGTCCGTCCGTACGTCCCGTTTTCGTTCTCGCGATATCTCAAGAACCAGTTGACGGATCAATTTCAAACTTGGTATGAGTGTACATATTGGGGTGACAATGATCTGATTAGATTTTAGGGGTCATGAGGTCAAAGGTCAAGGTCACAGGACTCAATATATATGCAAAAATGCCTCGTTCTCGCGATATCTCAAGAACTGGTTGACGGATCAAATTCAAACTTGGTATTAGTGTAGATATTGGGGTGGCAATGATCTGATTAGATTTTAGGGGTCATGAGGTCAAAGGTCAAGGTCACAGGACTCGATATATATGCAAAAATGCCTCGTTCTCGCGATATCTCAAGAACTGGTTGACGGATCAAATTCAAACTTGGTATTAGTGTAGATATTGGGGTGGCAATGATCTGATTAGATTTTGGGGTTCATGAGGTTAAAGGTCAAGGTCACAGGACTCAATATATATGCAAAAATGCCTCGTTCTCGCGATATCTCAAGAACTGGTTGACGGACCAAATTCAAACTTGGTATTAGTGTAGATATTGGGGTGGCAATGATCTGATTAGATTTGGGGGTTCATGAGGACAAAGGTCAAGGTCACAGGAATCAATGTATGTGCAAAAATGCCTCGTTCTTGCAATATCTCAAGAACCGGTTGACGGATCAATTACATACTAGGTATGAGTGTACATATCGGGGTGCCACTGATCTGATTAGATTTGGGGGGTCATGAGGTCAAAGGTCAAGGTCACATGACTCAATATGTATGCGAAAATGGCTTTTAATTGCAAAATTTCAAGAACTGAATGTCAGATTTCAATCAAACTCGGTACCTGTATCATAAAGAGTCAACGTAGCCATAAAATGTTGGGGTCATGAGGTTGAGGTCAAGGTCACGGGACTCATTATACATGCAAAAAAGCTTGTAATACCAAAATCTCAAGAACTAAATGTCAGATTTCAATCAAACTTGGTACCTGACTGTTTTTTAGGGAGCCATCAAAGATTGGGATCATATGGTCAAGGTCACAGGACTCAAAATATAAGAAAAATTAAATCAGTGCATGTTAATTTGGGCATATTAAAATCGCGTGATAGCGGAGGCATAATTTTCGATTGCGCGCAATCGAAGATCCATCTAGTTCTATTCTGTCATAGCAATATAGCAGTATTTTAATTTTAGTGGCTGTAAACATTTGTAATTAAATGATTTTGACTATTAGTAATTGAAATGCTTGTTTATTTCCATATCTGTTTCTTATAGCATCTATTGAATGCTGTAATCGACTACCTCCCAAACCCTACTGAAGTGGATAACTTTGCCTTCAATGAGTGAGTATGATGTTCAACAGGGAACAAAATTATTGACTGTTTTTTTTTCTGGGGTTATCTTTCAAGATTGCATGTCATAAAATAAAAAATAAAAATAAGGAAGTTTTTAAACAAGTTTGCTAGTAAAAAATAATGCCTACAAGTACTCCAAAATCCAGTTCAAAGTCACATTTATCTCATATTCTAATGATCTTTTTGTACAGTAAAGTATAGCATATTAGAGTACTAATTAAAACAGTAATCTCCTTTTAATTGTATTAATTGATGTATATTCAGATGTTTTGCTGCATATATTATCTTCCATTAATGAACTAAATAAATTAATTTTAAAAAAAATTGTCAAAATTGCCTCATTGGGTGTTGTTTACCATTCGGAACGTATTTGACGCGATTCAAAATGTAATTCTTTTTATTTTCTTTGTTTTTCTTTGTTTTCTCAAAATGGGGATTTTAGGTGAATGGGCGTGATGATTTTTGTAATTGAGAGAGAATTGCATGATGAATTGTCTTGAAATTTGGTGTGCTGCCTTGTGAATGTGTATTCTATAACTTGTATGGTTTTGTTTTTGACAAAAATGTTTAAACTTTGAAAAATTAGTCCATGAATATATAATTAGCTAAGCCGAAATTTGATTGGCCAATAAAAAAATCATTAAAAAAAATATATATATATAAAAAATAAAATAAACCATAGAAATTAATTGTATTGAGCCCCAGAATGCATATGGCAAGTTTGAAGGAAATTGAATGGTTACTTTGAACAGGAGAACCATAATCGTTTTTTCTTATGTTTTCTTTGTATGCAATTTAGCTGTGCGTGTCATATTACATATTTTTGAAAAAAGACTTCTCGTTGCATATATAATCAATACATGACATTGCATTTACACTGAAATTCAACAGGAAGCCAAAAAACAACATTTAGTGATTATTTTTTATAGACTGTATGTCCCCCCTTAATACATTTATATTGACATACATACGGTAACAATAACTGTGTTAATTTGAGGCTAACCCATTATGACTAATGTACAATTGGAAGCTGTATTGTGTAGCAAAACATGTAGCCAAAAACTTATGTGCTTGTTTTGCCTTGAAGAAATTAAAACATTATTCCATCTCTCCCATGTTCATTAAGTTCTCTTCCTCTACCTCTCGTAATTGCTTACACCTTATCCATCTCTGCCCCCTCTCTCAATCATTTCTTTTATCCTTCCCCTCAGAAATGATAAGAGAATCAAAATGAGTCCGGTCAGTTATGTCTTGAAGAAATTAAAACATAATTCATCTCTCCCATGTTCATTAAGTTCTCTTCCTCTACCTCTCGTAATTGCTTACACCTTATCCATCTCTGCCCCCTTTCTCAATCATTTCTTTTATCCTTCCCCCCCCCCCCCCCCCCCCCCCCCAGAAATGATAAGAGAATCAAAATAAGTCCGGTCAGTTATGTCTTGAAGAAATTAAAACATAATTCCATCTCTCCCATGTTCATTAACTTCTCTTCCTCTTTCTCTCTTAATTGCTTACACCTATCTCAATAAATTTGTATTATTCTTCCCCTCAGAAATGATGAGAGAGTCAGAATGAGTCCGGCCAGAGATAGCTCCGAGAAGTTTGTGTCGCTGGCATTCAAGCTTGAGGTATTGTCCATATTTATCGGTAATAAATAGTGCTGAGTCAAAACGTTTACTAAACATTAACAATTGTAACATTTATGAAAACGTTTAAACATTAAACAAAATAATGAACAGAAAAATCAAATAAAAACATTGATTTTGTTGTTGTTGTTTTTGTGTTTGAACGTTTAAAAATGTTTAGAGACAACGTTTAGTAAAATAAACAGAATAACTCAGCACTAGTAATGACCAATTCATTGTGTAAACATTGCGTTGTATACTGGTAATGGAATTGTTGTTCTTTCCACAGAATGTTGTATTTTTTTGTTATTTTAAATTAGAAAGCCTGGCCCAGAAAGAACATTTGAAAGCCATGTGCACTGCAGTCTACCAACAAAGATGTGTCATCATGTTTGACTAGGCACTGTATTTTAGGTCCAGTATAAACCTGCCTGTGGGCAAACTTCTTGAAGAGAGAGAATATTTTAGTTACAACAGGTTTGGGTCTAAAATTACATTTTATTTAAACTTGGTTTTACTATTATACTTGTGTACCAAGGGTGTTTGCAGAAGGTGCTGTACAACACATAGTTAACTTGTTCCGTTCGAGATTCTGAAATCTCCATAGACTTTGTACACAACCCATTTGGTTCCCTTGGTCAAGGGGTTAAACAGCACATATTTATAGTTGATCATCAGTGTATTACAAACTTTCCCTTTCAAGTGATTACCCACACCCTTGATAACTCAAACAATTTTGCCTTATTATATAGAATGTGCTATTGTGAACAATAGCCATTACCGTATTTGCTGGTGTATTAACCGTACCTTTAAAAAAAAAAAAAATTTGCAAAAATGGGGGTGCAGTTAATACACGGGTGCGGTTTATAGCGTATTAACCGCACATTTTTCAATTTATTTTTATTTTTTTTAATGGGGGTGCGGCTTATACACAGGTGCGGTTTATACACCGACAAATACGGTAAGAGGAGATATACATTAAACTCGAATATAAGCATGACAAAATATGAATTCTTATTAATATCTGTTAATGTTGTGTTGTGCTTTCAGGCGGGCAGGTTTGGACAGCTGACCTACATGCGTGTGTACCAGGGGTGTCTGCAGAAGGGTCAGAACATCTACAACACCAGGACGGGAAAGAAGGTCAAGGTGTCCAGGCTGGTCAGAATGCATTCCGACAAGATGGAGGTAACAATGATGTTGGCTTTTACTTTCATGGTGGTTATTTTTGTTGTTGATGATGATGATGACAATGCTGACAACAATGAGGCGACAACAATGATAGTGATGATGGTGATAACAATGCTGCTGACAGTGATGATGATGAGAATGAATACAACAACATTTATGATGATGATGGTGACGAGGTTAATGCTGACAAAGGTGACAACAATTATGATGGTGATGGTGGTGGTGATGATGATGATGATGATTCACATGTACTGCACCGATTTGAAAGAAGTCAAAGAACCTTGTTTACCTTGGTAAAATGTCATGGAAAAGTCATGGAATTCTTGCTGTAAAGTTCATAGAAAGTTATGGAATTTTTCTTGAAAATAAGTGTTTGAATGGTGTTATAGTTATTCAATATAATATGGGGATACATGTGCCTTGTTTGGGATCGACTACGCCAGTGGGGACACCTTTACTAACGAGGCTAAGACCAAGATTCCTAGCCTGACAAAGATCCTGCTAGGATGGAAAGCTAGGCTATTAATGACTCTCATTATAATTGATTTCAGGATGTCTCCGAGGTGTACGCTGGGGATATATGTGCCTTGTTTGGGGTCGACTGCGCCAGTGGGGACACCTTTACTAACGTGGCCAAGACCAAGATCTCTATGGTGAGTAATTAGCTTGTCATTCCCCTATTAAAATAAAAGGAACCATCCACAAATATAACATTTACAACATTGTTGTAATCCATTCCACCAACAACCATGGAAATATGCATTTCTTAAAATATTTTATCCAAACTTTATAATCATAACTACTGCTATACACCATTCATGGGTCTGCAGACACAGACTATATCTATTGTCATAGGAACTAAAACATTATTATTATTACTATTATGCATTTCGGTGTGCTATTCATAGTAAACTTTATCACAGTATTTACAACTATCTATTATTTTGGTGTGATGGTTCCCTGTTGGTAAGCCTGTGTTTTTCTCATTTTTTCTGAAGGTATATTCTCTTTTGTTCAATGTCTTGGTTTTAAATGGTAATGTGCATTCGTGTTACATGTCAAGTGTTGTATGTACATCATATACATTAACATGCCTGACATGCCTTAAGCGTCCATGCCTATGACTTGTGTCTTTGTGACTTTGTGACAGTATTCTATATGGAAAGTTCTGTAAATGTTTTTGTTACATTATGTTGATATTTAGATGTTTAAACAAATTAATTTCACTGATTAATGAATTGTGATACTGTGAACCTGAAATAATTTTCAATTGAGTTGGACCAACAAAATATTGAATTGAATTGAATTGAATTGAATTGAAGGACAGCATATTTAAAGAACAAGGATTTAATTTTTCTTTGCCAGGAACCAATGCATGTACCAGATCCTGTCATTTCTCTTGCCATCAAGCCAGAAAAGAAGGTAAGAACTTATGTTATTTGTCTCAATTTAAATGAGTAAAATAATGTGTAATGAAAGAAATAATGCATGTCATTGCATGAATGTCTTAGTATGATTTCTATAAATGTTATGAGTTCAATAAATATAAGACATTGAATGAACCTTGCCAGCCAAAATTGTATGATTATTTTTTTAGCAAATCCTGGCTGGCAAGGTTTCTTTTTAGTGAACCCTGGCTGGTATGGTTTGTTTTTAGCAAACCTTGACTTGGCTGGCAAGGTTCGTTATTTTAGCTAACCCTGTGTTGGCTGGAAAGATTTTGTTTTCTAGCAAACCCCTGGCAAGGTTCGCTATTTTAACTAAGTTGGCTGGAAGGATTCTTTTATAGCAAATCCTGGCCCCACCATAGGTGGAGGGAGACTAAGGGATCCAAATTGCATCCGTCTGTCGTTCGTCGGTCCGTCTGACTGTCCGTGACGCTTACAAAAATTTGAATAACTTTCCAACCCTGTATCTGTTTGTAACCAAACTTGATTGGTAGATGCCCTACATTGGCCTCCATGATAGGCTGGGGTCAAAGGTCACATAAGTAGGTCAAAGGTCAAATGAGGTCAAATGTGAAAGTTTTGGGGTAAGTGTCTATTAGGGTTGATAACTTTCCAACCCTGTATCTGTTTGTAACCAAACTTGATTGGTAGATGCCCTACATTGGCCTCCATGATATGCTGGGGTCAAAGGTCACATAAGTAGGTCAATGGTCAAATGAGGTCAAATGTGAAAGTTTTGGGGGAAGTGTCTATTAGGGTTAATAACTTTCCAACCCTGCATCTGTTTGTAACCAAACTCGATTGGTAGATGACCTATATTGGCCTCCATGATATTCTGGGGTCAAAGGTCACATATGTAGGTCAAAGGTCAAATGAGGTCAAATTTGAAAGTTTACCTGCAAGACTCTATAATGGTTGATAACTTTCCAACCCTGCATCTGTTTGTAACCAAATTTGATTGGCATGAATGCGCGCAATTGGGCGAGACACATTACGGCTATCACCTTGTCTAAAAACCTGCCAATTTTTGTAGACTTCTTTGGAAAGCCTGCTCTCTTTCCTGGCAGGGTCATTGGTATGAAATTGAAGTCTGAAATAATGATTTCGAAGTAAATTGATCACTTTGACCACATTTGATTTCTTATCTTTTCTGCCTAATGCTTACAGACTGACTTGGACAACTTTTCCAAGGCCATCAACCGGTTCACCAGGGAAGATCCAACCTTCACCGTCTACTTTGATGATGAAAGTAAAGAGGTAGGAAAAACTTGCTCTAGCATGTAAAAGCCCATTTAAAAAAAAATTAAGCGATTCATCACATATAAGTCAGTCTCAAAGTGCTTTGGGCATTATTACCTTGGCTTAACCCTAAAAAGACTGGGCTATTTTGAACCTTAAAAAAACTGGGGGGGGGGGGGGGGGGGCTAAAAGGGCCCCCCCCCCCCCTAAGATCTCGGCAACCGAAACTCTGATCGACTCCAAATTTGGCATCGTGATAGATGTCCATAAGGTCTACAATATTGCGGAGTTAAAAAAAAAATTTAATTAGAATATGCTAATTAGAGCTAATTAATTATGCGAAAATTGTATTTTTTTGTATTTTTTGTAATTTTCTCGGCAATCGAAACTCCAATCAACTCCAAATTTGGCATGGTGATAGATGTCCATGAGCCATACAATATTGCATAGTTAAATTTTTTGTTCTAATTATAATATGCTAATTAGAGCTAATTAATTATGCAAAATTGCATTTCCTATGTATTTCTTTGTTTTTTCAACTTATGTTTTGTATTGTTTTTTCAATGGAAATAATTATTGACCATTATTCAACCATTTTTAGCCCAAAATTAAATGATTGCAGTGATTAGAATGAAAAATAATGAAGATTTCCATAGGATTTGTACACAAATCACAAAATTTAGCGATTTTCGGGCCGACGCTCACTTACAAAAGGTCACGTAACTTTAACCGGGTACACCCGGTTGTCGCAAATTTGGTATCAAAAGTTGCGAAAGACTCAAAGGAAAAAAGTTGTGAAGTGGCACCGTAAAATATTTAAGCATTGCGAAGTAATCGCGAAAATAGAGGAGGGGGGGCTAAATCAGCCCCCCCCCCCCCAGTCTTTTTAGGGTTAAGCTGAGCTGCCATGATGGGGCACTCAAGCTTTTCAAGGAAGAAATTACTGCCAAGATACATTTAATACACCTGGGTTGAGATCAGCAAGCATGGATAAAGTGTCTTGTTGAAGGACACATGGGGCATGGTTTGGAATCGAACTGACAACCTTTGTATTGAAAGACAAAGGCCCATCCTCTTCTCTACTTTCCACTTCCTCTTGTCATCCTCCACCCTCCCCTTCTCCCCTCCTCCCCTTCTCTTCCTCCTCTTCCTCCTCCTCCTTCCATCCTCTCCTCCCCTCCTCCCTCCATCCTCTCCTCCCCTCCTCCCTCCATCCTCTCCTCCCCTCCTCCCCTCCTCCTCTATTCTTCCTTCTCCTTCCCTCCCCCTTACCTTCTCCTCTTCTTCCTCCTTCATCCCTTCTCCTTTACTTTATTTCTCCTTCCACCGTTCGCTTACTCCTTCCCCGCTCTTCTCATGTCCTTCGCCTTCTCCTCCCCCCTTCTCCTTCCCTCTTCTACTCCTTCCCTCCTCCCACCCTCTTTTACAACTTCTTTTCCTTCTACCAAGCACATCCTTCTCCCCTATCCACTCCTCCTCCTTTCTCATTGTTAACTTCATTATGCAATGCTCATTTTAATTCTTGTTATCATTATTGAACCATCATTTCTGGGATGGGTGAGCTTCACTTGGAGATAGCGGATGAGGAACGAGTATAACTGCCCCTCCTGCCATCATACTCCCCTTGACCTCCTCCTTTCAACTTGTTACCTCCCCCCTTTCATCACACAATGCTCATTTTAATTCTCATTGTTATTAATATCAGACCATCGTCTCTGGGATGGGTGAGCTTCACTTGGAGATATACGCCCAGCGGATGAGGAACGAGTATAACTGCCCCGTCATCACTGGCAAACCCAAGGTAGCCTTCCGGGAATCGATCTTGGAGGAAGTCGAGTAAGTTTGGATTTGCCTCTTTTCTTATTCAGTTATCTTTGTTGGCTTATGCTTGCTAGAGCTGAATCACAACTATTGAGGTATTTGTTTGTCTGTTTGTATATTTGTTTGTTCGTTTGTTTGTTTTTGTTCTAAGCTTTTTGTTACTTACATCTCCTCTGTCATAATTGATATTAGCAAAATTAGCCTTCAGAGAATCTAGTCTTGGTGGAAGTCAAGTAAATTTGGTCTTTCTCTCTTTTCACATGTTGTTTTTAAAAAAAATGCTTTAACTGAGCACTGCAACTATTTAGACATTTACTATATTGTAAATGTATCTAATTCTTACTATGTCTAATGATCAGTACACTTAGCAATTTGTTTGATTACCATTTTTTTCTAATGCACACCTTATTCCAACCCTGAACATAGTTTTGTTCATGAAATTTTGACTTTATATTCCATTCCATGAAAACAAAGTGTATCACAAGGTAAATAAAAAGCAGTCACGTTAAAATGTGAAACAACACAAAAGAGGTAACATATTTAAAGAGAAGTAGTATATGTTTATTCATGTAACTTCATTCCAACTGTAAAGGTAATTTGACATAAGAAAACTGCCAAGTAGACCACTTGAGTAGCTTCTCCATCTTAACTTCAATATTTCAAACTGATTTGAAATATTCAGAAATGTCTTTTTCTATTATCTTATGTGAAACATGCCAGAAAGATAGAGATGAATGTAATTTTGCTGTGTTTTATTGTTTTCAGCTTTGATTATCTCCACAAAAAGCAGTCTGGTGGTGCCGGCCAGTTTGGAAAAGTTATTGGAACAATTGAGGTGAGTAAAGTCTTTCCCACATCAATAACACCTTTCAAGAACTTAGTTTGAAAAAGAAAAGGAAAGGTCTTACAATTCAAGTGCATCGTATGGATATGGTGTCTGTTGTTTTGGGCTGATTATGTAGCCTGTGATTTTAAGAAATATTTTGAAAACACTCGGAAGGTTAGATAATGGTTAAAATCATTGCGTTTATCATCTGAGCTTTGATAGATGCTTTAATTGTCTTTATTTAATCTCATTACTATTTTATATCCTACATGTGATCAGAATTTCAAACAATTATGATAATAATAGTTTTAATTTTAAATCATCATATAAGTTTGTATGGGGAAAGAAATTACAAAAAAAGTGAACAACAATATTTACCCACCCATTATAATGTGTCAGGTATCTGTTATCTTTGTTTTCCTTGTTTGTATGTATCTATTTAGATTGTTTAGATATGTGATATTGAAAATATGATGAAGAAAAGATAAATTAAACAGACTTGTTCCATCTTCAAATATATCTTTTCCAAACAAAAGTATAGGATTTGTTTATAATTTTACCATTTTTAAAGCCTCTTTCCAAACAACATTCTTGGATTGTTTATTTTTCTTTCTGTTTAGCCTCTGCCGGCAGATAGCTACACAAAGTTTGAGTTCAGTGATGAGACGATGGGAACCAATGTACCCAAGCAGTTTGTTCCTGCCGTTGAGAAGGTATTAACCTGTTCACTTCGAGATTCTAAAATTCCCATAGACTTTGTACACAACCCACCCGGTTCCCGTAGTCAAGGGGTTAACATATTCCAGTCTAGAAATATTAAAGGGATAGTACAGTTTTGGTCAAACAGAATTGTTGTTTTTATTTGTTTTAAATGTGTAGGATTATGAAATATTTTGTCCCCAACTTTTTTTCTGATCAGATATATATTTATGGATATTTCAGATGTTTCAGAAGTCAGAACTGGTTTTGATCAAACAAAGTTGATTCTGTCTTCAAAATTGTGTGCTCTTTCAAATCTTACAATTTCATTTTAATACAGTATTTCATTACCTCATGAAATTTTCCTCTAAGTGCCCTCTAAACCAAAACTGAACTATCCCTTTAAAGGACAATGAAACCCAGACAAACCATTGTTTACACTATAAGAGACTAAATTGGAGGAATAATCCTAAAAGTTTGAGCACAATTGGTCAAGATATAAGAAAACTTTGGCTCTTTGGAGATTTATTTACATGGGTGACTCGAATTTGCAATGCACTGGCAAACTTTTTTGTCTCTAAAAATGTGTGTTTACTCTTCGATTGTTTTTGTGTGCGATTATGATCTAACTTTCAGAAGTGTATGACAAGGGCCAGGTGAAAACAGGGATTCCTATTTAGCTTGTGGGATGGTTAGCATCACGCAATTGGGTTTTTTAAACCAGAAAATATATCCATTCTGTGATGCTAGGTTGAATACATCGACACACACACAATTGGTTTCTCATTTTAATATGGATTCATAGAACAAGAACAAGATTATCAGCTTATTCAAACCCATTCTTGATTCTCGTTTTAATAGGGATTTATAGAAGCGTGCGACAAGGGCCCCCTCATGGGCCAGAAGATTACAGGGATCCGTATCCGGCTGTTGGACGGACAGCATCACATGGTGGACTCCAGTGAACTGGCGTTCAGACTGGCTGCTATCGGTGCCATGAAACAAGGTTGGTCAGCTTCATTTCAAAAGAAAGAAATTTACTAGCATAGTATTGACATTGATTGTAAAATGGAAGGGAGAAAATAGGAGGAAAATCAGTGAAGAAAATGTGATAAATGATGTAAATATATAATCATTTAACAAACATCACATGGTGGACTCCAGTGAACTGGTATTTAGACTGTCTGATATCGGTGCTATGGGACAAGGTTGGTCAGGGTCATTTGTTTTGTGTATGATGCACAGAAAAGAAAGAAAGAAATATCCTAGAATCTCATTGACATTCATTTGAGAAAAAAGGGAGGCAAAAAGAAGAAAGTGCACGGATTCCACTGGGTTCTGAAGCATTGGCACTACTATTTATGCTTCACAGAATATCCTATAGAATTTACATTGATAATTTCTTTAAATAATGTCCTTTTTAATTACTCCATTTTTAAGCCATGGGCTGGGCTGTTACCCAGATCCTAGAACCCATCATGGATGTAGAGGTCAACAAACTTTTACATGATTTGTAATGTCTGTTTACAAAAAGCATTGGAGACGAGTTTTGTGTCACATTCAGAAACACATATATTTCTTTCAACTATTTAAAAAAAATTGTAGCCATGGGCATCATGGATGAAGAGTTCAACAAACTTTCACTTGATTTGTAATGTGGAGACGAGTTCTGTGTCACATTCAGAAACAGATATATATTACTTTTAACTCTTTTTATATTGTAGCCATGGGCAAGGCTGCGACTCAGATCCTAGAACCCATCATGGATGTAGAGGTCAACGCACCCAATGAGTTCCAGGGAGCAGTCATCGCTGGCGTCAATAAGAGGAATGGTGTCATCCTTGGTAGCGACGGGGGAGAGGGATACTTCACCCTGTACTGTGAGGTAGGTCAGAGGTCAGAGTTTGATCTGTTTATTGAACTTGATTTCCACATTGTCAACATGTATACATTAAATGTTGCTTGTAAGTATCGGCTTCCATGGTGGTGTGCGGTTGCACCATGTATAAGGAGAGGATTGGTGAGTCCTGAGAAGGACTGTTGATATTCTTTCTAGGATAGTCCTAAAAAGGACTGTGGTAGTCCAAGAAAGGACTCTGGGTAGTCCTGGAAAGGACTGTTGGTATTCTTTCTTGAGCTTGTAGTTCTGATAAGAACTACAGCGCCAGTATAGTTATTGTAAGGAGAGGGTTGGTGGTAGGAGGGGACATTAACGTCATTATTTACATGGGATGAAAAAGAATATTTGATTTGTGGGAAGGATATCAATTTTGATTTAGATTCTTACTATTTAAATAATGCTAGTTGAATTCTCCGTGGAAGAGCACAATTTTGTACCAATAAATGATGGGTCCTGATACAGAAATCAATTGTCTCAACATTTATGTCTTTTAGCCAAATGTTTGATTTAAAGTGCTACTCTCCACCGAAGATTATGAATGGGTGCTTTGGTTGGCTGAATATAAGCCTTTTCCACCAATATCATGTTCAGGCCTTGTATGCTCCTCAGTGAGTTAAGAAAGTGAACATGAACAAAATAAATGAAATGAAAATAATTGTGTGAGTTTGATTTGGTCAGGAACCAGGGATATTAATGATAACAATGTATGTGTGGTCTATGAGCTTCAGACGTATACACATTGTATACCCTGACAAATTATTGAAGATGTACGAAACTTCAAGTCAAAATAGTAACTTGACTGTGTGAAAATATAATTTCTTAACATTTTCACAATCAAATGAATCTTATCAAGGATTTATTCATTTTTTTATTTTCCCCTAGGTGCCGCTAAATGACATGTTTGGGTATGCGACTGAGCTGCGATCCAACACGCAGGGCAAGGGGGAATACTCCATGGACTATAGCCGCTACCAGCCCAGCAGACCAGCCGTCCAGGAGAGTCTTATACAGGCCTACCAGACCGAACACGGGTTGGTCAAGACAGCCAGGCGGTCAAGATGATAGCCCGTCTACATGAAGTGGCTGGGGATGTGGTGATGAACTCTTGAAATACAAATATTCAGAGACAGTTTTGTGGTGCTGTCGTAGTGACATTGCAAGATTAAACTCTTCAGATAACTGCCTAACCTTCCTGACACAGGCCTACCTGACTGAACACTCTGTAATCAAGATGATGGCCTTTTGGTTTTTTGTGGGTTTTCCTTTTGGATGCCTACCAATGTGATACAAACTGGTTAAGATTGTTAGGTGGTCAAGATGATGAGGCACAAAATGGTTTTTAATTGGATGACAACTTAAGTGGACAGATGTAATGTGCATGTAGCACACTTGGTGAGTGCTTTGGCACGAAGCCCTTGAAAGAGTTTGGTGCTGGAGCCTGCCCTATAGCCCCTGCCAGGGGCCCAGGGGGCAGAGCCCCTGTAAGATTTTAGATTTAGCTGTTTGGAATTGTCTAGATGTGGATAAAAAGTTAACGTTTTCTCAGGCGTTGTTTAGCGAGCACTACAAGCACCTTGATACAAAACCTGAATGGAATCAGTCAAGGGATACTTAAATTGGGGATCTTAATGGGAGTCCAGGAAGCTTTTGGATTTTTGATATCCAGACTAAATGTAATGTTTATATGGAACAAAAATAGTAAATCTATATTCATACGGCAATTTTAGTTGGCAAAGCGAGAAGTGCTGTATGTATAAAGGAGCAGGTAAAAGGGCCTTATTGAGGCTATTGGGGGCACAGCCCCCTGTAAATGTTAGATTTGGACAGTTTAGAACTCTCAAGGGCCCTGTTGCAGAAAGAGATTCAATCAATTGTGAGTTGCTATTAATTGTACATTAGAAAACTTGGGCATTTCAACCAATCAGATTTGGGCCGTTGAAGACGTTTGAACCATGAATGAGAGGGAGCAATATCCCCAAATATTTATGTTTTTAAAATAAAAATATGTTTTTTTTTAACCTTAATAATTGGGGGGGGGGGGGGGGGGGGGGGAGGGGTAATAATACAGGCAACCCCCAACCTCATATCCCCCCCCCCCCCCCCCCATACAAGTGATAATGGGGTAATGAGGTGATATATCCACCGATGCAAGTAATAATGGAGTGATGGGGTAATATATCACCCCATTATCACTTGCATGGGGTGATATATTACCCCATCAACCATGCAAGTAATAATTGGGTGATATATCCCCCCCCCCCCCCCCCCCCACCCATGTAGGTGATAATGGGGTAATGGAGTGATATATCCCCCCATCCCCACATGCAAGTGATATTGGGGTGATATATCCCCCCATCCCCACATGCAAGTGATAATGGGGTGATATATCCCCCCATCCCCACATGCAAGTGATAATGGGGTGATATATCCCCCCATCCCCACATGCAAGTGATAATGGGGTGATATATCCCCCCATCCCCACATGCAAGTGATAATGGGGTGATATATCCCCCATCTGCAGCCCTTTTCAGGACTTGCCTCAATGCCCTTTGCCTTGTCACATGATGGTATTGAGATCAATATGTATACATATTTGTTGATGGTGATGTGTTACCGAGGAATGCTATGTAGATGTCTTTGTAGTGTACTATGTACACCAGACCTCACTACCACATTCATAATTCTAATCTGTATCATGACATAATTTTCGATGTATACCCTACTGCTAATAATTTGTGAAGTTGGAACCAGGGCCTATATTCATAAAAACCTGCGAGCTTAGTTTCATGCTAAATCTATTTTGGATTATGTGGCTAAGTGTTAACGACACAATCTTTTAGTTGCTATCTAGGGTTAACTTAGTTGCTAACTAGGGTTAACTTAGTAGGTACCTAAGGCTAAACTAGCTAACCTTAGTTGAAGACTAGGAAAACCGTTTGTTGCTCAATAAATTGTACATTTGAAATTCAATTAGCAAGGAACTAAGCTAGCAGGCTTTTATGAATTTTGGTCCTGGATTTTAATCAAATTTTGTATTTTGACATGGCCTTCTAAGGTCAATGTGTGTGGTTTATGTCTTCATGTTAAACTATGGATGTGTATTACATCTCTTCAGAATTTGTATTGCAATATCAATAGTGAATAAAGCTATGTTATTTATTCATGAAATGTTGCAAAATGCATTAAAGATTATTTAATATGATGAGATGCATATCATTTTGTGTCATTTATTATCTTGTCCTATTTATGCTGTTCTTAATAGAGAAGGCAAATTATTAAAAACAATTCCAGAGATACATGTATGTTTAAATGTCTAGCATAGAGTAAATATAACATGTTTGTGTGTTTATGTTTGTGCATGTGTGTGTATGTATGTTTGTAGATAACACATCATGTTGATTATTGATTGGATCTGCAAGAATGTTTAGGATTGAAGGAGGCAGATTATTTAGAAATGAATAAATGATATACCACATTTTTATGGCAGAGAGGCATTGGTTGGAATTGACAAAAGAGGTTTACAGTATTTGCCGGTGTATAAACCGCACCTTTATATTAACCGCACCCCCAACTTTGTGTTGTCATTGAAGGGGAAAAAACATTTTGTAGGTGACAAACCTGTGCTTGGAATCATTGCAACATGATTAAAAGTTTGCTTTCGCCAAAGAAGAGAAAAATGCGACAGAATCACTACAGGTCACTTTTCAAAAATCACAGAAACTGCTCGCTGCGAATCTCCACGAAAGGCGGTCTATTCAGAACTTTCAATAGCTATTCATTCGACTTCAAAGCGGGTTATGTAACCACTAGACTATTGGCTATTGTCCATACCGAGCTCTGTGCCCGGAAAGCGAGCAGTTTCTGTGATTTTTGAAAAATGACCTTATGCTATTTCACCTTATTTCATTCTAAAGCAAACATGATTTTTTTAGATGAGCTTGCTAAGGA